>ML411533.1:38578-74583 GCA_005239525.1 Nicotiana knightiana
AAAACTGAATACCCTGTCTATCTATGTAGAGACTCTAAATATTGTAATAGGGTTTCAACATCATTTACAATTTTCAGATTGCACCAAAAGGAAAGAAAAATAATACAATCTGATTTGAACGTATCCTTTCTGTTATTCATAGCTCCGGGCCTTAATTACTGGTTATTGTGATTGCATGTCATCTATTTTATGTTTTTTATGAGGTTGTTACTAATTCTATGGTTTATGCTGAATACTGATATATTGTCTCGTTTGTTTTCTGTCCGTCTTCCTGAGTCGAGGGTCCATCAGAAACAGCCGGCTGTTTCTGATGGACCCTCGACTCAAGAAGACGGACAGAAAACAGATGAGACAATACCCTCCCCAGATCCACTTTGTAGGATTTTACTGGATCGTTGTTGTTGTAATCTGATTTGAACGTAAGAGTAGAGCTATATTTTTTTTTGTTGAGAAATGTAACAATCTTAAGAGTAGAGCTATATACTGCCCCTCAAAAGTCAAAACATCTCTTTCCTTCCTTATAGACCATCATATGCATGCTGGTATGGTGTTTCAAGCACTCTTCTCTGCTTTTGACATGCCCTTCCTGCTCCAGCATTTTAGCAAATTTCAGATGTAGACCTTGGGCATAGCCCATATAAGGCATCTGCCAGATCTATAAGGCCACTGAACAGTGTATAGATAAACGGTTTACCAAACCGTATTTTGCACTTCCCCCAAACATGTAACAGATGTTGTTCAGTTGTATTCTATTTTTTAAAATTATATTGGGTGAGGCATGCCTCTTCTAACACCAACCAGATAAAGCACATCACTTTAGCTGGAGCTTTAGATTTCCATATTGTCTTCCAAGGGTCTGCTACAGTACGAGATGATCTTCCTGTGAGTATTCTGTAGCATGTTTTTAAAGTAAATACACCATCAACTTTTCCTTTCCCTCTAACTTGATACTCTTAGAATCTTTGAAAGTGTATAGGCCATTGAAAAAAGCAGTTAACCTTCCCAACTCCAAATCATTCTGATATGGGAATAGTGTAGGATTTTTACCACATGCATTACAGAGTTGTTATACTGATTTGAAATTCACTGCTGTCAGAAACAGTGAAAGATACACGAGTTAGAGATAACAAAAGTTTGGGACGTAAATGAATGCGGTAACGAGAACAACTCTATTATGCAATTTCAACTAATTTAGAAATGTAAGTAAGTAGATTGTGTTTGGGTAAGCTTATAAGTTGGTCAAACTAGTTTAAATATAATATTTTTTGCTTATTTGCACGTTTGGTAACAACATTAGTACTTTTAAGCCAAATAAGCCAAAAGCCATAAGTTGGGCTCCCGCAACTTATAACTTTTCAACTTGGCATTTTGATTTGACCAAGGTTTTTACGACTTTATCTGTAATATCTCTTGTGATTTCTGAAACTCCATCTCCAAAACAAAATCGTTAACTTTCCCTCTATTATCATTCATCCTTCTCCTTGTAAAGATTGCTCTTAATTTTTAGTTTTTGTAAACAACTTTAATTTTTGTTTTTTGTAAATAACTTAACATTTTTTTTTTGTAGTTTTGTTTGACTTTGAAAAAAGAAAAATCATTCAAAAAGTCATTCCGATAATATAAGGAGCTTATTTAGAGGAAAGGCAACAATTACCCTTCCCGGAAATATGCAACCAAATGGAAAAAAGTATAAACAACCCTCCAAAAGCTGCCATGAATTTGCTAGCAAGTATACTAACATAGTGCTCCAGCTGGTAATGACCCCCCTCAAACCAAAAAAAAAAAAGAACCACCAGAAAGAAAGATCTTGTCCTTAAATCCGGAAATACAGTTCCTAATGAGCAAGTCAACCAACATTCAAACTTCAGTTCTTGAATAAATTTTACCCATTAAAAAAAGGAGTCAGTTCTTGAATAGAGCAATATCTATGGATTCCTTTAGGAGAGTTTCTGTCACTAATCTACATTTGTTCACATCTTTAACATTCAACTCACTGCCTTGCCATTCTCCGGACAGCTTTACACCTACATTACAAACACCTGAATCTTGTGGTTATGCATTGGTTATGAAGTTTCTTACGTTTGTCTCTCTAGCTGTTTCTGACTCGATACAAAAGTTTAATACTCTCTCCATTCCAATTTATGTGACACTATTTCCTTATTAATCCATTCCAAAAAGAATGACACACTTTTATATTTCCAATTTTACCTTGAGAAACTTTTATAGTCACACAAATGTTATGACATGTAGAAGCCACAAGTCAAAACTTTTGTAGCCGCCCAAATTTATGACATGTTTAAAATCACAAGTTTCAAAAGTCTTCATTTCTTTCTTCTACTCCGTGTCAATTCAAACTATGTCACTTAAATTGGACCGGAGGGAGTATAAGAGATAGTAATAAGTAAAAATGAAGGGAATGGGTCATTCCACCTGTTATTAGGAAACATAAGTGTGAGATTGCCAGCTTTTCCATGCTCTCAGACTTGTTATGAAGGGGTTAGAATATAACATTTTCATATTTTTTAAATCTTTTCACTTGTGACACAAGATTGAGCTAAAGCTATTTAGTCCGTTTAGGTGAAGAATTTAATATTTTCCACTCCCCTTTCTTCCTCCTCTCCTTGTTTCAATTTGCTAGTGTTAACATCTGTGCATATGATGGCATATCTTCTGCTGAATAGTAAACTTTTATATATTATAATGGATTTTTGTATATTATCCTGCAATGATATATATGATGTGTGCCGGGATATATTCTTGATAACTAGTTATTTGGCTTTTATATTGAGGATATTAATTCTTTTCTCTCTGTCCTTGGCAGATGGTTTATGTCTTATCAATATATAACAAGAGAGAGAAATATAATCGAATGACGGTGTGTATCTCCTTTTTTCTTCTTTATGCATGCTCAAAATTTACTTTGCCATCTTAGGTGTGTTTCACATGGCTTTAAATTCATCTTTTGTTCCTGCTTCATTGATTCACAACTTATTCACATTCTTCGATTTCTTTTAATGGTGATGTCTGAGTGAACTTGTGCGCACCTTGACTAATGCAATGGGTACTTGCTACCTTTCACCCGCCGATGTATTGGGTAACTCTACCCACCAAGACTTAGACAAATGGAAAAAAATGACATAGTATTTTTTGTTTCTACTGGGATTTGATTTGCACCTTGGTGTCTAAGGTTTGCACCCACTTCATTGTCTAAAAGGCCACTCTTTGGGTGCCATATTCACATTCTTCATTTACTTTAGTCTCTTCGGATAGTCAGTCCACATTCTTCATACAGTTTAACAATTGACACTGGAGGCACTTTTTTGGATACGTACTGGATGCTTTACCATGTTAGGGCTTTTGGTTTTGCAAATTCTAAATTCATTAGGTGGAGAAAGAGCTGATTAGAATTTAAACTGAGAAGGGCACAATCTGGATTTGATACTTTTATGATTTAGCCTAGACAACTTCCTTTTTATTGACAATTTCGGGTTGGCGTCTTTTTTCGTTCCTATCTGCAATTTACTTGTTTCACCGTTAGGATTATATTTCTCTGATGCTATAAACTTTTAATAAATTCGTTCATTCAAATTATAATCTTGTTCCAGATGGCAGCTTTCAACATTCAGGAGGCACTTATTTGGAAAGAAAAGATCGAATCGGTGATTGATCAGGTTGTTCTTCGTCTTTTCTGTCTGTTAATTCTCCCGTGTATTATGTCTTCTTCAGACGTACATTCTCCCCTTGCCTCCTCCTTTTCCCCAGATATGGATGGAGGATGTAACTTGTTGACAGTATGCAGCGTCAAGAGTCAAAAGGTCCTAATGGCAATAAGTACGTCTCCTTCGAGTACAAATGTGGAATGGACAGCGGGAGGAACAGTTCCTCGTCAGATCGTGAAAGCCAGTAAGTATTGTGTGCATTTGCACTGCAACGTATAGAATTATTCTGCCGAATATGTGGATCCATTTACTGTTTCTTTTCTTTCCTGTGTTTTTTCATTCGAAGTCATATCAATTCTTAACAACTTTTTCCTGATGAAGTAAGTTGCTGTACTAAAATAATACGTCAGGAAGATGCAAATTACAGAAAGTAAAGTTACTATAGAGATCATGACTGTTAAGCTTAAAAAGAAAGATGACATTAGCTCAGTAGGAGTTTCCTAAACATTGGTAAGGAGCTAACAGAGTCTAGGATCTGTACTGGGCAATTCCAAAACAGACTGGTTAACCCAGCAAAAACAAATAAGACATCTAGCTTTCAGCATCTGGGTAGAAGTTGATACTCCATCAAAGCATGTGCGATTTCTCTCAATCAAAACTCACCAAAAAATAGCAAGCAGGAATCGTCGACCACCAGATATTCCTGATGGCTTTGTCAACTTTCCAAGTTTTACCTTCATAAGGTAGGAGTAAGGTCTGCGTACACGTTACCTTCCCCGAACCCCACTTGTGGGATTTCACTGGGTTTTTTGTTGTTGTTGTTTTGTCGACTTTCCATGTGCACCAGCTTTGATAGGCCTCCTTCACTCTATGAGGTATTACCCAATTGAGTCCAAAAAGAGATAGGAACATGTCCGTAGGTTGACTGCAATTGGGCAATGAAGAAACAGATGGCCAATGTCTTTCTGAAATCTGGACACACATGTAGCACCTGTTCACCACCTGTATACACCTTCTAGTGAGGTTATCTCGAGTGAGGCAAACCTCATTGAGAACTATCCAGGCAAACATTGGACGTTAGGAGGCATTTTTGTCCTCCAACTTGACTAGCTACATGCTTTTATTTGTACACATTTATCATTTGATAAAAGAAATTCTGGAGAGAGAATAAAGTAAGTTTGCAGAGTATATTCTTGCCTTTTGGATTACTATTTTGCTTAATATGCTTTCGCCTAGTCAGGGAGCTGGCCAATGATGTGAAACCAAGTCACCATCCATACGTAAAACAGAAAAAAATGGTAATCTAATCATATCAACACAGTTGCTTTTTTCCTTTTGTCTTTGTTCTTTTATTTTTCATTTATAGACTCTGCTTGGTTTGGATTTAGTCAGCCGATTTTATCACTTTTTTCAAATTAAGTTAGTTTATCACAATTAGTAGTCGGTTACCATTGTTTGGAATTGTTCTGTTGACTAGTACCCACATAATAATTGAGTATACAATAGTCGTCTTTTTTAAATGATCATAGTCAGATCATAATTCAAGCCAAACAGGCCCTAAAAGTAATTAGTTTGTGTCTGTCAGGTGCCTGACCACACTTTTCATTTTCTTTTAGGAAGTAAATTCAGTTACAAGTGAAGTGCACGTTCCCTTCAAAATCCAAGGCGATGGGGTTCTTGAATGGACTCTGTTAGTTAGCTGCTTTGTTCTGCATTTAAATGCGCTGCTTTTGCTTTTAGAGAATTCAACTTTAGTATCTTTCATCAGAACTTTAGTAAAGCGATTACTTGTATAATGTTTAGTTTTGTATTTACAGGGTATCCAGATATCTGAACTGATGAAAATAGCTGAGTCATCTTTTATTTCACTTTAAAAGTTGGTCAAAGTGACTCTTCAGAAACAAAACTAGGCATTCAATTTGGGAGTATAAAAGAACTAAGCATTGAAAAGTTAGCAAATTTGTTGGTTTTTTAAAAGGATGGGGAAGCAAAAATATTAATAATATTGATTGAAAATGTCTCTACCTTTTTATTAAACATAGAGGGCTTTAATTAGCCAACTTGAGATCATAATATGCAGAAAAATCTGCATAACAAGAATTCAAAAAATTTGAAATATCTCAACAAACCTAAAAAATCTAACAGAAATTTGAACTCAAAAAAGTAGATTCATCCTACAAAAATGCAACAGTAACTGAAGCAAATCTTCAACAATCCTCCTTTGCATCAGTTGCTCTATAATAATTGCTCCTGCTTCTGCTGTTTGTGCTTGAGGATAGTGTTGAGCGTCTTTGAACTTGCACACTTTTGTAACATGGTCTGTTTGTTTGCAAATACCACATATTTCATCATGTCTCCACCAACAAAATTTTTCTAGGTGTGTTTTCTCTTTGCAGTATTTGCAAAGAGGATAATTGACTTTTCATTTTTGTTTTGTGCATAAAAAGCTCCTTCAGTAACTATTTCATGCCTAAATGCTCTTCTTTGTTCTTGTGCTTGGAGAGCACTTATTAATTCTGCAACAGAGATGGTAGAGAGATCTTTAGACTCTTTTAGAGAGGAAATTTTGGACTCGAATCTCTTTGGAACTGTTACAAGAATTTTTTTCAACTATTCTGTCATCTTTGAAATCCTCGCCAAGCTACCTGCTATTAACAATAGAAGAAATCCTATCAGAATACCTAGTGATAGTCTCGTCTTCTTGCATCCTAAGAGATTGAAAATCCCTTTTCAAATTTAAAATCTGCATTTGTCTGACTCGATCACTTCCTTGGTACTCCTTTTTAAGCTTTTCCCAAGCTTCTTTTGCTGTCTCACATTCAATAGTTTTAGAAAAAATTGAATCCGCAATAGAATTTTGAATCACAGCTTTGGCTTTATATTTTTAGGTTTTCTCTTCTGAATGGTTTTTAATTTGGGCAAGAGTAGGATTTGCAGGGAGTGGTTGTGATGGTCTATCTTCCATTACAACTTCCCATAAATGATAGGCTTCAAGATGTGATTTCATTTTCACTGACCAAATCTAGATTTCACCAGTGAAAGTTTGTGGGGCATTCAAAAGAGACTGCTGCTTGCCATATTTGAAAATGGGTTTCAAAATTGATATTTGTTTAAAATGATTTGAAAATGGTTCTTTTGAAGAACTCATAGATCCCGTAAGACCAATAAAGCTCTTGATATCACTGTTGGTTTTTTAAAAGGATGGGGCAACAAAAATATTAACAATATTGATTGAAAATGTCTCTACTTTTTTATTAAACATAGAGGGCTTTAAATATCCAACTTGAGAGCATAATATGCAGAAAAATCTGCATAACAAGAATTCAAAAAATCTGAAATATCTCAACAAATCTAAAAAATCTAACAGAAATTTGAATTCAAAAAAGTAGATTCATCCTAAAAAAATGCAACAGTAACTTAAGCAAATCTTCAACAAAATTGCAGAACCGACAAGCTTGAAGGGCTATGTTTCCTGTCATTGACAGTGTCATTTATATCTTCTAATATAACATTCAGGGGTCATCTTGGCAGTGTTTATGCAGAATGTTTTTGTGAAAGGCACAATTATTTTTTTCTCTACCATCTTGGTACCATTCAATTAAATCCTTACCTTATCCAAAAAAAAAAAAAGAAAAGAAAAGAACTTCAGCTTTTACAAATCAAGTGCTTTTCCAATTTTGTAGGTTAAGTGCTGCTGAAGATGAAGATGATTCTCATTCAAACTTTCTGCGAAGGACTACAATTGGAAATGGTTGTTAATTTGCTTTTGTTCCTGATCTAATGTGTACTTTTCACTCAAACTGGGATCTTTCGCATCATTAATGATCAGGTCTTCCTGAGTCTGTGGTTGACTGGACAAAGGAATTAGACTCAGATTTGTCAAACCAGAATGCTAGCAATCAAGCGTTCTCGAGAAAGTACTGGCGGTTACTTCAATGCCAAAACGGTATGAGGATTTGATCAAGTTCTCTTCCCGTAGACATGTTTTCTCATGCTACTGTTAGAACCAGTGTTCTCTTTGTTCATTTTCTGGGTTATAGATTATCGTCATTAGTTAAGTTGTTGAACATTTACTATGTGACATCTTCCTGGATTTTGACTTCTTTACTGATGGATGTTGCAGGGCTTCGCTTATTTGAGGAGCTTCTGGATGTTGATTTTCTAGTATGAGCTCAGTGCTACGTTCTTTTCCAGCCTACACATAACATAACTTAGAATAGGGCGTTTTGAAATTTTCAATGCTTTCAATCTAAAATTAGGGCATTTCAATGTGTTTTTATGATGTCTCACTTTGTTTCTGTGTAGCCAAAGAGCTGCAGTAGAGCAATGAAGGCTGCTGGGGTTGTGGAGGCTAGTTGTGAAGAAATATTTGAGCTTGTAATGAGCATGGATGCAACACGTTTTGAGTAGGTGCTCAACATTGTCATTTTATTCATCATAGTCTTCATGTTTCATTTTCCTTCAAAAGTGTTCTGGTTGTTAGTTTCTGTACTTGTTAAATTGTAGGATTGTAGATTTAAAATGTCAGTCATTTCTGAGGCAAATTTTATTCTTATTCCCATACTGAGCTTCCATAAGTAGTCCTGCCTTGGTACCTAAAGTTACTTCCTGCTTTTACTGGTTATCTGGTACTTACTCTCTCTAACATCTCTGTTTCATTTAATCTAACATAGTTTGACTGGGAATGAGTAGCAAGTAGCCAATTTGGCTTTGCATACTTGGTTGTAATAATAAACAAAAAGGTTTTAGCAATTATACTTTGGTGTATTGAGTAGGCAATTTCGTGGTTACATTAGTATTATAAAACGAATAAGAATACTTTAAACATGCAGAAATTGTTGACTATACGAATTTATAGTGAGTATATCAACTTTTCTGGGACATTCAGAACTGAACGTCCTGTAAAACTGGGATAGATAGAGATTACGTCCGCTCAATATATACTCGATTTTGTAATAAGCCTGCTAGGCTTGACAGTGATTCCTACACAAAGTTGCTTGATGTCGAGGGAAATCTTTGTCTATCATCCGAGTACGGAGATGCTGATAAATGATAACTACTTATTAATATAATCCTAAATAGCGGATTCTAGGTTTAACTTAAAAAGTATTAATCTCTGCGCTTAAATAATACCAAGCAGAGTTTCTTTTCCGATAAATAACTAAAGACTCTTATTTCTAGAGAAAGATAGATATCAGAGAAATCCAGATGCAACAATTTGAGGTCAAGTAGGCTTGATATTCTGTCCAAAGCAAGGAGGATCATTTAAATTGCTTGTTTATTTACTGGTCTAACTCCCCACTTAACTTTTTTTAAGGGTCTTAATTGTGATTGGGGTTGTTAGTGTGGTTAAAAATCATCATTAGTAAGGTATGTTATGATCATAGAGTGAGTAACCTTCAAAATGGCTTAGTTCAGTATTCTAGAAGGATGTTCTTTGTTGTTAACTGGTGTTAAAAGGAGCATTTCGGGTAATCATTCAGCTCTTGCATGTATTTCTATTTGTGGTTCTGATGAAAAACCTATTATATGCCATCATTTCTAATTATGTACCTTCTTTGATTTTCAGCTTCCTTCTTTTATAAGGTGGTTGAGGATCTAATGCTTGAACATTTGTTAGCCAGCTTATGTTCTTAATGCTCTTCTGTTTACTGATGTATGCTGTTTTTGGAGTTATAAGCATTTCAAAGATTTGAAACAGATTCTATATATGATGCAATTGTAACGGAGCTCCAGTAAGATGACATGTCAAAGGGGAAAGATGATTCTGTCAGTAGTTGTATAATATTTTTTTCTATCCTTTTAAAGTGTTGGATCAACTTTGGGTGGAGATTTACTCCTGAGACTTTTTGGTGAAATTGAACGCCTATTTTGAGAAACGATTCTTGTGTTTGTCGAAGCTAATTGTATTCTCTATGTATGATCTGTGCTCTATGCTTCTAATTCCTAGCTGTTCGTTCCTTTTGGGTGTATTCTTGGATGTTTGTCTATATTACTTAGTGGAATCGATTCATGCTCAGAAATTCTTGCATGCATTTCTGTGACTGGATCAGGGATTTATGCATTTAAATCATGAGATTCTTCTGGTTTGCATGATGCAGGGTTTTGGCATGATTCTGAAACTTAATTTAGGGCTGTTTTAATTATGCTACTTAAAATTTCTAAAGACTGTTTTAGGCCTTTTATGTTTTGATGAAATAGTGTCAATGTAGTTGTGGAAAAATTAAAATAAAAAAGTGAATTAGGTATCTTGGTGTTACAAAGAAGGAAATGTATTTTTGGATGTAATAATGAAATTTTTGAGTTTGGAATGTTCCACTGAATTGCAGTTATTGTCATACAGCTATTCAGCTTGACATAAATCACACATCTATTCAGATTATTTTTTGTGAAATTTGCAATATTCCTTTAATTGGTCTTACACTCTTGCATTGGAGTATCTAATAAGGCGATAAGGATAATGTAGCGATTTTGTCTGAAAGAAAAGCATGGCAAGTTAATGGTAAGTTGTCTCTCAGTTATCAGTTAGTCTTTGATGTTCAGGCTCTCTTTTCTATTGGCCTAACAGGTGGGACTGCAGCTTCCAGTATGGTAGTCTAGTTGAGGAGGTAGATGGACACACAGCAATACTATATCACAGACTTCAGCTGGATTGGTTCTCGACGTAATATGTTTCCCTGGTTACAGATCTTCAGTGTGCTGTAGTTGGGTGTTTGACTATTTTATGTGTACTGTTTGACTTCTGTTTAGTTTGGTTACATTAGCTTCGGCAGGAAATTGAGTTGAATGTTACGCGGTTAAATGCTAATGAGCTTGTTGGCGGCTCTCAACCTTGCTGTTTGTCCATCAAGGACTGTGGATACACTTGTGTGTTATCCATGCTGGCTTTGATATAGAGAAGGTGTATGTGTATGTGTAACCGGTCGCTTGTCTCTGAAAATTTCCCTTTTCGGTGATGGAAATACTTGTTTCTAATTATTTGTGCAGTTATATTGCCTACATTGACATTTGCTCTTTTTAGTTTAACAATTTTTTCCCCTTCATTTAAATACAACACTGTTCTTCACTTCCTAATATAGTATTATAGCATAAGAGTATTAAGTAATATTTGAATTAAAAGATGGGACTCAACTCTGTGTATGGGCGAGTTGGCTACTTCTTGGAGGTTTTGGTGTATTGGACTGATATTGGGAGAGAGAGCTTCATTGTTCATCTATGTTCACTCCAAACAAACTAAATTACTTAAATCAGTCACTGCTTTTAAACACCATCTGAGTTTGTGTTCTTTCTTTTTTTGATAAGAAAGTAATTTTATTCCATCTGAACAACTACGAGCTTGTTTTTTTTTTCTCTGAAAGAAAATAAATATGATCTTTTTTTTATTATCACAAAGTCCTCCCATCCCCCCCCCAAAAAACAATATAACGAAAATATAATGAAAAAGAAGATAGAAATAGGAAATTCTTTTTGCGGACTATTGTGGGTGTTTTTGGCTGAGATGTCATTGTATGCAATGCAGGTTTATATGGCCTCGTGATCTTTGTTATGTACGATATTGGCGTCGAAATGACGATGGCAGCTACGGTATGCATACCCCTAAAAAGTTACTTACTTTTGTTCTCTCCTTGCTATTTATGACTATACGTGATTTACTTTGTCATTTTGCAGTTGTGTTATTTCGTTCTAGGGAGCACGAGAATTGTGGTCCAGTACCTGGATTTGTTCGCGCTCATATAGAGAGTAACTTTGTTTCTCTTACTCCTTCGCAATAAATTCATTTGATAACCATATAAATTGGGAATGATGTTGAAGCTATGTATCTTTCACAGAGGTATTCTGCAGCTTACTATCTTATTTGTGACAAAAGATGCTAACCAGTTTTCAAATCAATCAGGTGGTGGATTCAATATTTCTCCTCTCAAACCTCGTAATGGGAGGCCCAGAACGCAAGTCCAACACCTAATGCAGATTGATTTGAAAGGGTGGGGTGTTGGCTATATCTCATCCTTTCAACAGCATTGTCTGTTTCAGATGTTAAACAGTGTTGCTGGTAAGCTTTTATGCTAGGCGAAAGTTACATCCATTGAAACAGGTTTTTTGTTATATCATAGTTTTCTTATATGCATTAACTAGGCTAATCTGTACCTTATCCCAAAAAAAAAAAATAACTAGGCTAGTAAAAAAAATGCATTAACTAGGCTGTGCATAAGCTATTTATGATATGTAGTGTTTAGCATTGGAGAAATTTCTTTAGTGATCACTGCTTGTGATATGACTTCAGGAATCTTCTGTCTTCCTCCTTTTCCTGGAAACTGCTTATCGTGCGCAAACTAGTGGTTGTAGTGATGGTTATTTTCTGTTTCGTTAAGAGACCAATAGTAAGAGGGACTATCTTCCTCCTTTTCTCCGGTACTGCTTGTTGTGAGCAAAATAGTTTGTCGGGATGGTTATTTGCCCTGCATTTTGTTGAAAGACAAAATAGTAAGAAGGGAAAAATGTATATAGTGAACAGCTTTCTTTGATAGTGTTTACAGATCAATGCTCAATCTGAAACTGATTTCTGATTATCTTACTTCAGGACTTCGCGAATACTTTTCCCAAACTGATGAAACGGCTGCTGCACCAAGAATACCAGTTATGGTTAACATGACATCAGCATCTATCTTCAAGAAGAGTCAAAATGAACGAGGGACTTCTCATCACCGTACTGCGTCCTTAGACCTAGTACATGCTGCAAATAGAAATGCTTCAATGATTGATGATCTCTCTGATGAGGATGAAGATTTTCAAGGGGACGACCAGGAGGTTTGAACTTTTAGATCATTTCATTTATTTTCGGAGTCTCCTTTTAAACACGTGCCTTGGACTCTTTGCAGGTAATGCCACCCAGCTATGAAAATGAAATGAAGAAAACTGGTAGGTCTTAAAATGGTTTTGTTTCACTTCTATATGTTGAAATATTTATTTGGGTTGTTCGGGTTGTTCAATTCCTTATTAACGATGTCTGTCTACTGCTGAAGCCCTCGAAGAACCTTTGGAGCAAATTGATTTGTCCATTTTCTCGGGTAACCTTCAATATAATGTCAATGATGGTGGGCGTAATTGCTGGAGAATATCTGATGGAAATAACTTTCGAGTTCGTAGCAGGAATTTTTGTAATGACAAATCAAAGGTCCTTAATTTGTATATTGTACCCTTTATAAGTGCTTTATTTTTAGTTTAATAATCTATTGCGAGCTGGTTGAGCATCTCCTTGGAAAATATCCATGCAGACTCCTGGGGGTAAACATTTAATGGATCTTGTTGCGGTTGACTGGTTCAAAGATACTAAACGCATCGACCATGTTGCCAGGCGTCCTGGTTGTGCAGCACAAGTAAGTGATATTTGACTAAATTTCAAGGGAATTAGAACCTATTTGGGTAGCTAAGGATTGTTATGATTGTTTCTCTACTTGTAAATTAGCAGCTTGAAACGTTTAACTTTAGTCAAACCTGTTTGTTTTGTGTTTCTTGCCAAAACAAAAATAACTCAAGCGATACACAGAACTTATCATTGTCAAGTTACAGATGGAAGATTTTAGTTGGGTTTTAATTTCAGGACAACTCAATAAATATGTAGAAAAACTCATAATAGTGTTTAATTTAGAGAAATCAAGTGCGACAAAATAAAGGTTACAAAATTTGGAGACCTAAACTGGAATTGAGTCATTTTGTCTCCATACATCAATGTGAACAATCTTGAAAGGGACACAGCTTGTTTTGGGAATGAAGCACGCTTTTGTTCCTTAAGTTTACATGACTGACAATCAATTGACGATACAGGGGGAAGGTTGGGATCATCAGCTGAAGTTAATGATGCAGATGGCTAAGACAGCTGTGGGTGAGAGGGGGCTCAGTGAAAATTAATGATGTGAAAGAGGATTCAGAAACTGTGAGTCACACCCTTCACCAATCATCCATCCTGTACCCCATTTTAGAAACAGATGGAATTAATTTTAATGGAAAAATCAAGACGTTTAGTGAGTTTATACTTTGTTGATAGAAATAAGGTTAATGATACTCGGAACATATAAAACACCGTGCCAGGGATTGATTAATGGAACATGACCAACTGCCCGGGCCATGATTTTGGTTTCTTTCAGAATGGTAAATGTGAGTGGTTGTCTGGATAATGGAAGAGAGAACACAGTTCTTTTTATCGGTCATTTGGTCTGAAGCTACTGAATCAAGGATCCAGGTCTAAGAGATGAAGAGTTAGCGGGACATGCAACTGACTGGCGTTTATCGGTGGCAATACAGTGGATGAATTAGCTGGCTCATTTTCCAGGAACTAGTCATAGTCAATACTTAAGATGAATTGGCTGATCTCCTGAAGGTGTACTCTGACTCGATAGAGAGACATTTTCCAGGAACTAGTCATAGTCAATACTTAAGATGAATTGGCTGATCTCCTGAAGGTGTACTCTGACTCGATAGAGAGAAGAAAAAACTGCAAAAAAAAAAACGCCTTAACAGAGGCTCGATTTACGAACACCGAAATATTTAGAAGAGTCATCTCTGACTAGTGCACCCATTGGTCTTATCTGATAACGGGTGCGCATATACTGTATATAAAATATTTCTAGCAGTGGTCGTACAGAAGAATTCATAGTCAGAACTCAGAACTAAGCTTGTGGGTGCCTGTGCACCTCCTCCGTATAGTGTAGGTCTGCCTCTGACGGAATCTGGTGTGGTGCTGATTTGACAGTGATTGGAGATTCTCTGGTGTGCCAGCAATGAGTAAATGACAGTGACTGATGGTGGTAAGATGTGTGCAGTGTTCTTGCACTCTGCAGCCACTGTGTCTGTTTCATAGACAAAGCTTACTATTACTGGTTACTGATCTGACGACAAAATTGACATGAATTTGCAGACAGTAAATAAATACCCTTCAGACTTCGAGGAAAATTTCCAATGAGCGAAATGAACTAAAGTTTGGTGCTTTTTTATCATTGGCTTTGATACCATGTTGAAATAGAAACATGAGCACAGAAACTTGTATTTACTTGAAGACAGTACAAAGTCTTGTTATATAATAGTTTGGCCTAACAAGGTAAATTACCTTAGAAAATGCTAATAATGACGTAATTAGTACAGGATGTCTGTAATATAGGAGTACTGCATTTTTCTGCAAATGAATCTACAAAACCCTAAGAGTGAAGTGTAGAGTTTAAAGTCCATTTTGCAAAAGCCACGTGCAGATTTAGGTTCTGCTGATGCAGTAATTGCCTTATGGTGGGATGTGTCTCTGTGGGTGATCTGTACAATTTACTGGTTGATGGACTCATACTGCAGGGTCCAGAGAGTCTTCAGTCAATACTGCAGGGTCCACAGAGTCTTCAGTCAATGTGCTTTATTTTGCGCATCTTGTTTGCTATAATATTGAAGCTTTACTTCTTTGTAGTCATTACATGGTGAACCACTTTATATTTATACTTGCACCCATATTCTCCAGGTTGCTTCAGAGAAAGGACTGTTTTCTCTGGTGTTTAATCTTCAAGTAAGAAAATCCTTCTGTATCCTGATTTGGGTTAATATTTCAAGTGCATCATGATGAAGCAAGTAGACAACATTTGTCTTCTGAAAGGTACCCGGATCAACTCACTACAGCATGGTTTTCTATTTTGTAATGAAAGAGTTAGCACATGGTTCTCTCTTGCAACATTTTGTTGATGGTGATGATGATTTTCGCAACAGTAGAATGAAGCTCATCCCTTCTGTGCCGAAGGTACTTTTCTCTATTCATATTGTCCGGGAGATAGTGTTTAAGGTGGAATGGATTTAATGACATTTCTGTATTATGGGGAATCACAAAGTTTGCATGTTTTAACTAGATATGATCTCATGTAATTTTTTAGACGTAATGGCTTTCTGACTCTTAAAGACTTGTCTCTTTAGAAGCATGGGAGCACGAAATTCTCAAATCTTAGTGCATAGCAGGGTTGGGGCTGTGAGTGAGATGTAGTCTCATAATTCAGGTTCATAGGAAAATCTTTAGACTAGGGGAGGATGGAAAGGAAGCAGCAAAAGGGAGATGGCCAGAAGTCATGGTGGAAGTTTAGAGTTTATAATGGAATTACAATTACTTGACTTTAAATAAAACTTTGGTGCTTTTGAATCGAAAAATTTAGGGCCCTTTTGAAATGATTCTCTCTGAATCTGAAGTTCTTATGTATATACTTTTGTTGGTGAAATAGAGGAGTTGTACTCCACATCAGCTTTGAAGCTGCCTTTAGTTTACCAATCTCTTCCACTAATGATATTTTATATAAAACTGGTAACATGCTAAATGTAGACATCTTGGAGAGATTCTTCTGTTTTCTACTACTCCCTCGGTCCTGTGTCATACTTCCCTTTTTAGTTGTCCCAAAAAAAATTTCATACTTACTTTTTTAGAAACAATTTAACTTGAAACTTCCTACTTTACCTTAATGAGATGATTTATGGCCACACAAGTATCTGTGGCTTGTTTAAGACCACAACTTTCAAAAATCTTTCTTTCTTAAACTCCGTGCTGAGTCAAACACCGCCACATAAATTGGGACAAATATGTTACATTGTTCATTTATTCAATAGTCCCATCTGCTCCACTCGCCTTCAGTCTTCCTCAGTACAGTGACTTCATCATGATGTGTGTTCCGAATTTTGACCATTTTTATGCAGGGATCCTGGATTGTGCGTCAGAGTGTTGGAAGTACCCCTTGTTTACTGGGGAAAGCAGTTGATTGCAACTATATCCGCACGCCTACATATTTGGAAGTAAAGACCCACGTCCCTCTCCTCTTTAATAAGGCTACATAGACACACAATGTGACATGGTGCCAGGCATATTATGGTGTTGAACTTGATTTTTGTGTTGCTTATGTTCTAGGTTGATATTGATATTGGTTCTTCTACAGTGGCAAATGGCGTTCTGGGGCTTGTGATTGGTGTAATTACGTCACTAGTAGTTGATATGGCTTTTCTTGTACAGGTGAGTGAGTAGCTCTTCACCCATGAGATTCATTAAATTGATGACAATTGATTGGAGGTACATTATGGTTTCATCTAAGACTTGCAAGTGAAACCAAGAAGGTTACATGCCCTATTAACTTACTAGTATTATTCCTCAAAATATTTTAGTTTAACAAAAAATACGGTTGGGAACGACTAAAATTGTGAGATTGGTAAAAATTCTCATATGACTCTGACATTGAGCTGTGATTTAGTACAGATTTGTAATTTAGATATCTTGGAAGGGTCTACCAAAAGTTTAGAAGAAAAAAGCACTCCTAGTGATTAGTAAAAATAATCAACATAACAACAACAAAGTAGCCAGTGTAATCCTACAAGTGGGGTATGGGGAGGCTAGTGTGTACGCAAACCTTACCCCTACCTTATGCAAGTGAGTGGTTGTCCGATACCCTCGGTTCATACAAGCATAAGCACAACAGTTAAGAACGAGAAATGCAGTAATAAAGAAGGAAAATGGAGCAGTAACAACAACAGACCTAAGATAAAGCCGACGCAGAAGCAACATCATGTAACTACAGATCTAATAAATAGATAAAAGAAAAAAACGAGAATAGTAATACAACTACTAGAATGGACAGGAAAGACGCTCGACAACCAACCTTCTACCTTTATTCTCGACGTCCTACCCTAATCAACATAATTGTATTTAATTCCCTACTCCCTAAAACTATGTCTCAATGCAAGATTTATCATAAACATATAGGCTCAATCCTAGTATCTTTCACAAAAATTGAGCAGGAATAAAGCTAAGTTGCTCAGACTTGGGTGGGGGTGTCCCATACGGGTGAGAATCTAGAGGTCGGATCCTTCATGATCTAAATTTTAAGATTCGGGGTATAGATCCAGGTAAATATACGGGTGTGGTGATTTTCCTGAAAATAATTCAAATATCTATAAATAGAGTTATATAAAAAGTGTAAATTATGAGACATTATGTGAAAAACTTACGAGGTATTCCGAGAAGGAAAAAATATTGATCAGGAAGAGAATTCGGGAAGGAGATAAAAGGAAAAGGATTGACGTAGAAATTTCTATATAGAAGGTATCCCGTTTTCTTCAATTTCACCCTAACTTTTGCTTCGATTTCAGAAATTATTATATCTGTCCCGAATTTGTCCATCGATTTTGCTCAAAGTACAAATCCAATAGGGATTCCACACCCACAACCACGTCATTCGAAACGAGTGTGGCACCGAAAGTGAAGAGTCCGAGCAACTTAGGAATAAAGAAGAGGGGGAGAGGGGTGGGCAGTGTGGTAGGAGCAAGGGGGAGGGGTCAAGTTTTTTTAATGTAAGGTAAAGTTTTATTAAGAAACAATACTGTTAGATAGTTATGTAAATAATATGAATTAGTCCTAGTCCCACATAGAATATGAGTAGGATATGTGTTGTATAAATGTGGCTCATTTTATTGTAATTATAGAGAATATCAATAATAATATTTTTTTCCCGTGCTTTCTCATATGGTATCGGAGTACTAATGAGATAATTATCATTGTGCGTCATTCCAACGACATCCGGGAAAAGATCAGTCGTCACCGTGCAATTTTCCGGTGACTTGAGAAGTTGTTTACGTCGATCTTAGTTTCAGTGGGGTTTGTGCAAATTTCAACACCACCACAAGGTTCTTCTATCACTAGCGACCAAACACCAGTGAAGATCTCCGGTAGGAAACCTCACACACACCGTCACGTGCCTCCGGTAGTTAGAGTTCCGGCGAGAGTGTGACTTCGCGCACTGGTGCTTGAGGTCATTTTCGGCATCTTCCTAGTCTGATTTTTCTTCTATGTTGGTTGCCTACTTTTTCCGACTCGACCCTTCAAGATTTTGTGGATTTTCTATTACCGGAACAGTGTTGTCCGGCGACAATAGTGGTATGTCACTGTTCTGGTCAATTTTCCGACCACCTTGTTCACATACTAAGGTCGCCTGTTGAATCCGGCCTCAGCCATTTAATTTCCATCATTTTGTTGACTTCAATTTGATTTTGACGAAGATCTGAGAAGTCACAACAGTTGCGTCTGTTAACTGAAGGTCTTCAACACAAAATTTTCAGCACTCTGAAGCTCGACCAACCATATCAGACCCACTTACTACTAGTCTGGTGATCAGAACAGTGTCCGTGAACATTATAAAATTTGGTTACAATTTTTAATTGCTGGATTTGAGGGTATCTCACCACTGTTGGTGATTTTCATCATAAGTCCATTATAATGTCACTCAGGTCTGATGCTTTTGGCTCAAATGCCGTTGGATCCTATACTTCGAATGTTCATATGGTATCTTTATCAAATTATATCAAGTTCCTTCAGTATAAAGCATGTAAGCAGATGTCTTTTGAGATAGCTTCTGTAGCTCAAACAGGTAATATCGTGACTTGTCTCTCTTAATCTTCTTCTACTTCTGGCTCTTGGGTCATTGGTTTAGGTGCATTTGATCACATTTCTGGTAACAAATCTCTTTTCACTACGATCATATTCGCAATCTCTTCCAACAGTCACAATGGCCAACGGTCTCAAACCATGGCAACTGCAATAGGTCAAGCAAGTCCACTTTCATCATTACCTTTAGATTCAGTTCTTTATGTTCTCGGTAGTCCTTTTAATCTTGTAGTCGTTAGTCGCGTAGTCAAAGCACTTAAATGCTCTGTTCTAGTTCTTGATGACCTTGTTTTTATATAGGATCGCAATACGGGGCGGATCATTGGTACTGGGCGTGAATCAAATGGACTTTATTACCTTATACTTGCTAAATCGCATGGATTCGCATCTTGTCTTCTTTCAACAACTTGTCCTGTTACTGATTTACCAGATTTATTACATAAATGGTTGGGACATCCCATTTTGTCAAAACTTCAGAAAATGGTTCCTGCTTTATCTCCCTTGTACAGTGTGAGTCGTGTCAGCTCGGTAAGCATAATCGGTCCTATCTCCCTTGGCGTCCTGATAATCGAGCAGAGTCACCTTTCACTTTAGTCCCTTCGGATATTTGGGGTCCTAGTCGGGTGAGTCTTACCTTGGGATTCCACTACTTTGTCAGCTTCATTGATGATTATTCCAGGTGCACTTAGGTGTTTTTGATGAAAATCGATCTATGTTGTTTTCTATTTTTCCGACCTTCCACCCTGAAATTCAAAATCAATTTGAGGTTTCTATCCGCACATTTCGTAGTGATAATGCCCTAGAGTATTTGTCTTGCCCATTTCAGCAGCTTACGAATTCTCATGGAATCATTCATCAAACATCTTGTCCGTACACATCTCAACAAAATGAGGTAGCTGAAAGAAAGAATAAACATCTCATTGAAACTGCTCGACCCTACTCATAAACTCTCGTCTTCCGTTGCATTTTTTGGGGAATGCAGTTCTCACATCTTGTTATCTTATTAATCATATGCCATCTTCACTATCCAGAATCAAGTTTCATTCTCTGTCTTGTTTCCCCATTTACCTTTGTTCTCTCTTCCACCCCGTATCTTTAAGAGCACGTGTTTTGTTCATAACCTTACTCCAGGAAAAGATAAGTTAGCTCCTCGTGCTCTAAGTGTGTATTTCTGGTGTGAGAAAACACGTGAGAAAATATTATTGATTGATTAATATTCTTTGTTACAATAGGCCCTATTTATATGTAGACATAACACATAACCTACTCCTATTAAATAAGGGACTAGGACTAATTACATACATTGACCTAACTATTCTAACAGTCCCCTCAAGCTGGTGCATATAAATTATATGTACCGAGCTTGTTACATATGCAGTTAATACGAGGATTAGTAGACATAACACATAACCTACTCCTATTAAATAAGGGACTAGGACTAATTACATACATTGACCTAACTATTCTAACACTTCCCCCTCAAGCTGGTGCATATAAATTATATGTACCGAGCTTGTTACATATGCAGTTAATACGAGGATCAGTGAGGGACTTGGTGAAAATATCTGCAAGCTGATCATTCGACTTCACAAACTTTTTAGCAATATCTCTCGAGAGTATCTTTTCTCTAATAAAGTGACAATCAATCTCAATGTGTTTAGTTCTCTCATGGAACACTGGATTTGACGCAATATGAAGAGCAACTTGATTATCACACACAAGTCCCATCCGACTAATCTCACCAAATTTCAACTCCTTGAGCAACTGTTTGATCCAAATTAGCTCACATGTCGCCATAGCCATTGCTCGATATTCTGCTTCTGCAATAGATCGAGCAACCACATTCTGTTTCTTGTTATTCCAAGACACCAAATTTCCTCATACTAAGACACAATATCCAGACGTAGAACGTCTATAAAAAGGTGATCCTGCCCAATCAGCATCTGAGTATCCAACGATCTGCTCATGGACTCGATCCTCAAACGATAAGCCTTTGCCTGAAACTGATTTTATATACCGAAGAATGCGGACAACTGCATCCCAATGACTATCACAGGGAGAATCCATAAACTGACTCACAACACTCACATGAAAGGAATGTCAGGTCTAATCACTGTGAGATAATTTAATTTACCAACCAACCACCTATATCTTGCAGGATCGCTAAGAGGCTCCCCCTGTCCTGGCAGAAGTTTAGAATTCGGATCCATCAGAGTGTTAACAGGTCTACAGCCTGTCATTCCTGTTTCCTCAAGAATATCTAAGGCATACTTCCGTTGTGAGATCACAATACCTGAGCTAGACTGCGCGATTTCAATACCCAGAAAATACTTTAATCTGCCCAGATCCTTAGTCTGAAAGTGCTGAAAGAGATGTTGCTTCAACTTACTAATACCATCCTGATCATTGCTGGTAATAACAATATCGTCAACATAAACGACCAGATAAATACAGAGATTTGAAGCAGAATGTCGATAAAATACAGAGTGATCAGCTTCACTACGAGTCATGCCAAACTCCTGAATAACTGTGCTGAACTTACCAAACCAGGCTCGAGGAGACTGCTTTAGACAATAGAGGGACCGGCGCAACCGACATACATGGCCACTAGACTCTCGCTGAGCAACAAAACCAGGTGGTTGCTCCATATAAACCTCATCCTCAAGGTCACCATGAAGAAAAACATTCTTAATGTCCAACTGATAGAGAGGCCAATGGTGAACAATAACAATGGATAGAAAAAGGCGGACTGATGCTATTTTAGCCACGGGAGAGAAAGTATCACTGTAATCGAGTCCAAATACCTGAGTATACCCTTTGGAAACAAGACGAGCCTTAAGTCGATCAACCTGGCCATCTGGGCCAACTTTGACTCCATACACCCAACGACAACCAACAGTCGATTTACCCGAAGGAAGAGGAACAAGCTCCCAAGTACCACTCGTATGTAAAGCAGACATCTCATCAATCATAGCATGTCGCCACCCGGGATGACACAGTGCTTCACGTGTAGACTTACGGATATAAACAGAGGACAAAGATGACACAAATGCACAATGGGATGATGACAGACGATGGTAACTTAAACCAACATAATGGGGATTAGGATTAAGTGTGGACCGTATACCTTTTTGTAGTGCAATCAGTTGATTAAGAGGAGACAAGTCCGCAGTATTAGCAGGGTCAAGTGCAGGACGTGAATCAGCTGGTCCTGATGTTGGGTGCGGACGACGATGATAAGTCAGGAGTGGTGGAGCTGTAAAAGGTTGAACTGGACTAGGTGGTGGCACTGGAGCTATAGGTGGTGGAACTGGACTAGGTAGTGGCATTGGACTCGGTGGTGGCACTGGAGCTATAGGTGGTGTAGCTGCAAGAGGATCTATTGAGGAAGATGAACGGGAGATAGTGACTGAATCTCCAAAAGACTGAACTGGTAGCACCTCAGAAATGTCTAAGTGATTAACTGGACCTGTGAAGTATGATTGAGTTTCAAAGAAAGTAACATCAGCAGACATAAGAAACCGCTGGAGGTCAGGAGAATAACATCGATATTCCTTTTGCGTTCTCGAGTAACCCAGAAATATGCACTTAAGAGCACGAGGAGCTAACTTATCTTTTCCTGGAGTAAGGTCATGAACAAAACATGTACTCCCAAAGACACGGGGTGGAAGAGAGAACAAAGGTAAGTGGGGAAACATGACAGAGAATGGAACTTGATTCTGGATAACTGAAGATGGCATACGATTAATAAGATAACAAGATGTAAGAACTGCATCCCCCCAAAAACGTAGCGGAACATGAGATTGTATGAGTAGGGTACAAGCAGTTTCAATAAGATGTCTATTCTTTCTTTCAGATACTCCATTTTGCTGGGATGTGTACGGACATGATGTTTGATGAATAATCCCATGGGAGTTCATAAACTGCTGAAATGGAGAAGACAAATACTCTAGGGCATTATCACTACGAAATGTGCGGATAGAAACCCCAAATTGATTTTGAATTTCAGTGTGGAAGGCCCGGAAAATAGAAAACCACTCAGATCGATTTTTCATCAAAAATATCCAAGTGCACCTGGAATAATCATCAATGAAACTGACAAAGTAGCGGAATCCCAAGGTAGAACTGACCCGACTAGGACCCCAAACATCTTAATGGACTAAAGTAAAAGGTGACTCTGCTTGGTTATCAAGACGCCGCGGGAAATGGGAGCGGGTATGCTTACCGAGCTGATATGACTCACACTCTAGAGTGGACAAGTGAGATAAGTCAGGTACCATTTTCTGAAGTTTTGACAAACTAGAATGTCCCAACCATTAATGTAATAAATTTGGTAAATCAGTAACGGGACAAGTTATTGAAGGAAAACAAGATGCGAGTCCATGTAATTTTGCAAGGATAAGGTAATAAAGTCCATATGATTCACGTCCAGTACTAATGATCCGCCCCGTACTCCATTCCCGTATAAAAACAAGGTCATCAAGAAATAAAACAGTAGATTTAAGTGATTTGGCTAAGCGACTAACGGCTATGAGATTAAAAGGACTACCAGGAACATAAAGAACTGAGTCTAAGGGTAAGGAAAGAAGTGGACTTGCTTGACCTATTGCAATTGCCATGGCTTGAGACCCATTGTCCATTGTGACTGTTGGAAGAGAATATGAAATACTAGTGAAAAAAGATTTGTTACCAAATGCACCTGAATAAATGACCCAAGACTCAGAGGTTGAAGATTGAGAGACACAAGTCACGCTACTATCTATTGGAACAACGGAGGCTAATCCTGAAGATGTCTGTTTACGTGTTTTGTACTGTAGGAACTCAATATAATCTGGTAACGGAACCATCTGGATTGGATTCAATGAATTGGATCCGACGGATTGTGAGTTAAAGACTTCTGATACGAATGCCATTATAACGTTGCGCCGGAGAATATAAAAGTGGTCGGAATTTGATTTAAACTTGAATGAAAAAACTCGGAATAACCTCCCGAATAATCTGTCCAAAAAAGGTTTTGTCGGAAAAATCACTGTAGCTGCCGGAAAGTCAGTGTAGTTGCCGAAAAATCTCAAAGTGATCGGAATAAAAAGAAAAAGGCATGGGTAGACTCGGAATTACTAGGCGATCCGACTGTTCAACTGGAACTTTTTGAAAATCTAGCCGGAACAGGGCTCACGCGCCGGCGCGTGGGTCAGATCTCGCCGGATATTTTTTTCTTTCCCGACGCGTGAGGGCGCGTGCAGGTGTGTTTTCAGGTGGGGTTGACTAGGGTTTGGTCGCCAGGGCCCGAGGAGTATTGTGGTGGTGTTGGTTTTTGCACAACGCCAGCAGGAAATGATTTGCTTACGGACATCCTTCTAAGTCGCCGAAAAATTGCACGGCGACGAGATCTTTCTTCCCGGAAGTCACTGGAATGATGCACAGCGATACGTTTTTCACTAAAGCTCTGATACCATGTGAGAAAGCACGGGAGAAAGTATTATTGATTGATTAGTATTCTATGTCACAATAAGCCTTATTTATATGTATACATAACACATAACCTACTCCTATTACATAAGGGACTAGGACTAATTACATACATTGACCTAGGGGTGGGCATTCGGTATTTCGGTTCGGTATTTAAGAATTTCGGTTCGGTATTTCGGTATTCGGTTTATCAATTGTGTATACCAAATACCGTACTAAAATATTTCGGTACGGTTCGGTATTTCTTATTTTGGTTCGGTACGGTTTCGGTTCGGTTTCGGTTTAAACCAAATCTATGTTATAAAGCTTTTGTCTATTAAAATCTGTAGCTTTTCGGGTTGAAAAGATATAAAGACAACACCAAAAATAGATTGCAGATAACAAATATGTAAAAAAAAAGAGGGCAAAAAGTACGAAACAAAATCATTATTTGTTAATTATATATCTGTAAAATATATAATTGCTATAGAGTACAGAGAGATGCAAGTTTGAAGCAAAATAATCTTTTCTCATGTTACACGTAACACAAACATAATCGTGTCTCGCAAACTCGCACTCTTACTGCAAAGATAGAGAAGCACAATATAATTTCCTAAAGAACTATGGTGCTATGCAACCAATATTTTGGTAATCTTTCCAAATCGACCTTTCCGAGACTTCCTTTTTATTTTTAAATTCCTGTTACATAGGAGATTTGGAGATGAAAAGGAACAAGGACTTTAATGGATTCCATCTCTTTGTATCAGATTTTCGTCAGTATCATTAGACTGTAGAAACTTGAATCCGATGTTTTCTCATTTTGTCAAGTTTTAACAGATCGTGAGATTGAAAATATAAAGAGAAATGTGAAAGCCAAAGTGAGAATCATGAATTACAAATCGAAGTATGGACAATTGATAGCAATAGAATTTAAAAACAAAGAGCTTCATGCCTAGCGGATCGCTTAAAAAACAAATCGTAAAAAAAATAAATAAATAAATATTCGGTATTTCGGTAAATACCGAAATACCGAAATATCAAAATCCAATACCGTATACCGAACCGAAATACCGAAATACCGAAATTTCTGTACCGAATTAGACCGAAATACCGAAAACCGAAATACCGAATTAATTCGTCTCGATTCGGAATTCGGTTTTTCGGATGTTATGCCCACCCTTACATTGACCTAACTATGTAACATCTGGGTTACTCGAGAACGCAAAAGGGATTTCGATGTTGTTCACCTAACCTCCAGCGGTACCTTATTTCTGCTGATGTTACCTTCTTTGAAACCGACTCATACTTCACAGGTCCAGGCGATTACTTAGACAATTCTAAGGTGCTACCAGTTTTATCTTTTGGAGATTCAGTCTCTATCTCCCATTCGTCTACCTCCACAACAACAATTTCACCGGCTACAACTCAGTTCAAGCTCCACCACCTATTGCTTCAGTTATATCAGCTAGTCTAGTTCAACTTTCTACAGCTCCACTCTTAACTTATCATCGTCGTCCGCACCCAACATCAGGCCCAATCGATTCACGTCCTGCACCTAACCCTGCTTATACTGCGGATTTTTCTCCTCCTAGTCCATGGATTGTACTTTAGAAAGGTATATGGTCCACACTTAATCCTAATCCCCATTATATCGGTTTAAGTTATCATCGTCTTTCATCACCCCATTATGCGTTTGTATCATCTTTGTCCTCTGTTTCCATCCCTAAGTCTACAGGTGAAGCATTGTCTCATCCAAAATGGCTACTGGCTATGTTTGGTGAGATATCTGCTTTACATACGAGTGGTACTTGAGAGCTTGATCCTCTTCCTTCAAGTAACTGTTGGTTGTCGTTGGAGCTATGCAGTCAAAGTTGGTCCAGATGGCCAGGTTGATTAACTTAAGGCTCGTCTTGTTGCCAAAAGGTATACTCAGATATTTGGGCTCGATTACAGTGATACTTTCTCTCCCGTGGCTAAGATAGCATCAATCCGCCTTTTTATATCTATGGTTATTGTTCGCCATTGGCCTATCTATCAGTTGGACATTCAGAATGTTTTTCTTCACGGTGACCTTGAGGATGAGGTTTATATGGAGCAACCACCTAGTTTTGTTGCTCAGGGGGGAGTCTAGTGGCCTTGTATGTCGGTTGAGCCGGTCCCTCTATGGTTTAAAGCAGTCTCCTCGACCTTGGTTTGGTAAGGTTAGCATAGTTATTCAGGAGTTTGGCATGACTCGTAATGAAGCTGATCACTCTGTATTTTATCGACATTCTGCTTCAAATCTTTGTATTTATCTAGTCGTTTATGTTGACGATATTGTTATTATCGGCAATGATCAGGATGATATTACTAAGTTGAAGAACCATCTCTTTCAGCACTTTCTGACTAAGGATCTGGGCAGATTAAAGTATTTTCTGGGTATTAAGGTCGCTCAGTCTAGCCTCAAGTATTGTGATCTTACAACGGAAGTATGCCTTGGACATTCTGGAGGAGACATGAATGGCAGGGTGTAGACCTGTTTACAATCCTATCGATCCAGATTCTAAACTTCTGCCATGACAGGAGCCGCCGCTTAGCAATCCTGCAAGATATAGGCGTCTGGTTGGTAAATTAAATTATCTCACAGTGACTAGACCCGACATTTTACTTTCCTGTGAGTGTTGTGAGTCAGTTTATGGATTCTCTCTGTGATGGTCATTGGGATGCAGTTGTCTGCATTCTTCGGTATATAAAATAAGCTCCGGGCAAAGGGTTATTGTTTGAAGATCGAGATCGTTGGATACTCAAATGCTGATTGATATGATCACCTTCTGATAGACGTTCTATGACTGCGTATTATGTTTTAGTCGGAGGTAATTTGGTATCTTGAAAGAGGAAGAAACAAAATGTGATTGCTCGGTCTAGTGTAGAAGCAGAATATCGAGCAATGGCTATGGCGACGTGTGAGCTAGTTTGGATCAAACAGATGCTCAAGGAGTTGAAATTTGGCGAGATCAGTAAGATGGAACCTGTGTGTGTTAATCAAGGTGCGCTTCATATTGCATCAAATCCGGTGTTCCATGAGAGAACTAAACACATTGAGGTTGACTGTCACTTCGTCAGAGAAAAGATACTCTCAAGAGATATTACTACAAAGTTTGTGAAGTCGAATGATCAACTTTGCAGATATTTTCATCAAATCCCTTACTGGTCTGCGTATTAGTTACGTATATAACAAGCTCGATACATAAATTTGTTTGCACCGGCTTAAGGGGGAGTGTTAGATAGTTATGTAAATTATATGAATTACTCTTAGTCCCACATAGAATCGGAGTAGGATACGTGTGGTATAAATTGGGCTCATTGCATTACTATTATAGAGAATATGAATAATAATATTTTCTCCTGTGGTTTCTCACAAATACCAAGATAGTACTGCAGCAAATACAGAAGGCAGGACTTGTTTACATTACATATTCAGGGATTCTAACAAGTCTAGCATATCATTCAAATTCAAAACTAAATTCCCTTTCATCCAATAGTACAAATTCTCCATACATCTAAATTCAGAAGGGGACCAGCGGATTCAATGGAGCTTTCACATAAATAACACCTGCTGCATAGCTTATACCCTATTTTTTGCAACTTCTCATGGGTTAGACAAGCCCCATGAGCTACCAACCACCGAAAACATGCCACTTTAGGAGGGACTAGTGTCCTCCAAATTATATTCCAAGTCCAAGAAGTAGCATTTTCAGCAGAATCTTCCTGAAGCAATCCGTAGGAGGAGTTCACAGAATATTCTCCACCTTTGCTTGCCTTCCAAAACATAGCATCATTTTTAGGCCTGTCTATCACTACAGATTGCATTTTACTCAGAAAAGCTCCAACATCTTCAGCTCCCAGTCATAGAAGTCCCTCCTGAATTGAAACTTCCATCCTGCCATACTAAAGCAATCAGCCAGCAATATATCAGTGAGATTCACCAGCCTATATAAGACTGAAAATTGATCCTTTAGCATCCCTTGTCCAACCCAATTATCTTTCCATAGCCTAATTCTTTTTCCATCTCTCACGGTCAAGACAGTACACTTAGCAAAGTCTTCCCAAAGGTTGGCAATTTGTCTCCAAGTAGAACCACCATAAGCTGTTTCAAAAACATTTCTCCCAGGTTCCTTGCTACAACAACAACTACACGCCCAGTAAAATCCCACTAGTGGGGTCTTGGAGAGGGTAGAATGTTCGCAGACCTTAACCCAACCCCGGAAGGGTAGAGAGGCTGTTTCCGGGAGACCCTCGGTCCCAGGTTCCTTACTGTAAAACTAAAATTCAGAAGATTAATTTTCTTTCTTCTGTCCCAATTTTGGTGTCACGGCTACAAAGGTAATGTTGTATATTAGTATGTTTAGGTTAAAACGGAGATAAATTTAACTTCTTGAAGAATTTTAATAATGTTTAGAATAAAGGTAAGTTTAAAAGTAAAACTTTTTATGTGAATGGTAGGTGTTAATGAATGTTCTCTATTTTTGGGATACTGGCAACGTGGAATGAACCTGTAATAAGACAGTTAAATCCAGACATAGAATGAATATTATCCTATTCTATTAGGAAATTTTTATTTGATGTTTTATGAGACAATTGGTGATCTCTGACTCTTGTTTAAACTTCAACATTTTCTTTACTATTCTTGTGTTGCCCACATCTGGGCAGTGAATTTTACTTTTACTCTTAATTATTGTCTCCATGTTGGAACAATGTAACTAGGGAACAGCTCATTTTGTTTGTGTAAGAATGAATATTAGTAAATACTGCTTGTATTCTCTTTGGTGTTCTTTTATTTTCATTTTATTATACTTTTTTGGTGGAAGAAATTTATCTTAATATCAACCATCAAAAGAAAAAAAGAAAGTTATGTTTATATGAAAAAAGCATTTCAAATTCATATAAAATGGTCTTAGTGCCATGTAAAATAGTTTTATTCGCTTAGGGATATTCGCAATAGTTTTATTCGCTTAGGGATATTAGATTGTCTTAATATCAACCATCAAAAGAAAAAAAGAAAGTTATCTTTATATGAAAGAAGCATTTCAAATTCATGTAAAATGGTCTTAGTGCCATGTAAAAATAGTTTTATTCGCTTAGGGATATCGCAGTGGTAGTTTTCTGCAGTTGAGCTTATGTGCTGAAGTATATAATGTAAATACAATGGCACAATAAGCTGTCAAAAAGTAACAGCCAAAGAAAATTTGATGGAAAATCATCATCCTCGTAGGAGAGAGACCAAATGGTATGTCATAGCATAGTACTAGCTTGTCCTTTTGTGTATAATATTATCATCTATAAGCATTCATCCCTTGTTTAAGATATTCCTTACGAATCATAAGTTAGCTTGTCATATTTATGTGTACATCGATCAATGCCCCCATTTGTTTCCCCAGCTAAAATGACACGGCGAATCCAAATGCAGTGATTCTTATTTGTTTGAAATAATGAGAGATGTGGTGCATATGCCCTTTTGTAATGATGCGATTTCCTTTTGAGCTAGGCCAACACCCCTGATGAGTTACCAGAGCGGCTTATAGGTGCTGTTCGTGTTTCTCATGTAGAACTGTCATCTGCTGTTGTGCCAAAACTGGAGCCAGCTGACGCACCATAATAGCCATTAACTTCCATAGAAATTTATTTTTGAAATATATATACACACCTCCATGTTAGTCCTTTCATATTGTTCATTCATTAGTTTCTCTCTTTTTTTTTTTTGTTGAAGTTTTGAGATGGAGGCAATATTTTGTATATAAGCTGTATAGATTAGTTTTCTAATACTAAGGGTCTTTCACTGTTGTCGTTAAAGCAGCAAATTTTATCCTCTTTTTTTTGCTGATCTGGATTAGTTGTTTCCTCTTGCCTTTTCATTCTTCTGTACAAAATTGTAGGAAGTGTGATTTTTTTTTGTATGGCGCAGTTCTAATTGTATCTGCATGGTAGAGGTTTTGCTCATGGCCATTAGATAGCATAGGTTGGGTGAATTAAATAGTAGATAGATAACTCTGTTTTCCTTTTCCTCCTTTCTTTTTCCTGAAATAAGATTGGTGCAACCGTTCAGAGAGGTGGTCTTTTGTTGTTTCTTTTCTTCCTGGGATATCATACGTTTCAATGTGGTTGATGATTAAGGAAAATAGTCCCTCTTGAGGGAAAACAAAAAATAAAATTAAAATGAAAGGATCGCTGTGACACTCTCTCTGTTCTATTTGGAAATGGAAGCGCTGTCCAATCATATAGTTTTCCACATTATTTGCTTATGAGCTGAATAAATGACTTCAAAGAGCACAATGAACTATCTGGATAACCACTCTGGAATATGGATCTTAATGCCATTGCTTGCTTATGAACCCCTTCATCTTTCATCATCTTGTCAATTCCTTGAACTATGTCATCTTTCTTCACCATCTCTCCCGGTTCATCACTGAGTATAATCATATGTCCCATTTTCAAGTAATTTGCTACCAATTTGGCATCATGGAATTGGTCACCCCTGATTGGCCAGGCCAAAATTGGGACGCCACGTCCTATTGCTTCCATTGTGGAGTTCCATCCACAATGCGACAGAAACCCACCAGTTGAAGGATGGCTTAGAATCAATAACTGCGGTGCCCATCCCTTTATTATCAGCCCTTTATTCCCTATTCTTTCATCCAATCCATGTGGGTAGAATCCTTCTTCTTGTTGACCGTCTCCAAAGAGACCTGGAGGTGAACCGGGTCGACCTGAACAGGCCTGAATAACCCAAATAAAAGGATGGTTTGATGCCTCTAATGCATCAGCCAGTTGAGCAAATTCTACCAAGCTAGGTCCAACTTCACTACCAAAGGACACATAAATCACTGATCCCTGAGGTTTTGAGTTCAACCATTGCATCACCTCCTCTTCTGTAAAATTGGACTGTCGGTTTGACCTGACTTCATGATCATGTAGTATTGAACTAGTTGATTTCCAATACGTTTCTGGCAACAACGGGCCTACACCCCATATTGGCTTTTCAATTTGGTTGGCCACATAATCAACGAATGGACCCTCAAGATCACGACAGGTATTGATCAACAACGCAATAGAACCCTCCACCTCACCCAACCATCGTGGCTTTTGACCTGGTTTTGGAGGCCCATCTTCTACCCCACCTGGTGGTCCTGATGATGGTTCATTTTGTCTATTTAGACCACCACCACGATGGTGATCTGGTCCATCGCGGTTTCTCTTGATATCAGAGTAACTCAGAGTCATACTTTCAGGCAACTCGGGAAGAATCCGAATCTCACCTGGTTTCATCTCATCCGCATGGTTCTTCCAGGCTGCAAACTCCATTGCAGCAGCACATGCACCGGAAGTGAAGAAAGAGACAAAGGGTATCTCATATTTCAAGAAAATTTCCTTACTCCAGCTCATCATGACGTCCACCGCGGCACATATAGGTCGGGTCTGGCCCGATCCATTGCATCGTTCCGATAGGAAGGTATCAATCCCCTGTCCTAACTGATGATGGTGATGCGAAAAGGGCCCATGCATAAAGCCATGTCCTTTTTGTTTTGGTGGCAAAGCTGGTAATTCTATTGCCTTGTGTGGTGGTGGTGGAGTTGATATAGCTGAAATCTCAACTACTTGAATTAAAGAATGATGACGAAGACGTGGAGGAATGGAGGAGGAGAGGTGGGAGGGGATGATAAGGGTGACTTCAAAGTTGAAAGATGTGAAGTTTTTGCAGAGTTCCATGCTGGGGAAGAGATGGCCTTGACCATAAAATGGGAGCACCAAGATATCTCCAATGGCTTCCATGTCTTTTCAAATAATTGGATTACACTTTGATCAAATTATATAGAGAAATATAGAGATGGAATTCTACGTGTGAAATGTGAACATTGAATGTGTAAGAAAAGTGATGGAGCTGAGAAGGACAGAGTGTAGCAAGTAGTAGTAGCGTCTTAGCAATGTTGAATAGTAATTAATTAGCAGAAGAAGCTAAGAGTGATGTAAAGCCAAGGTATCCACATTTTTTAGTCTTCCACTATTTAGGGAAAATTTTCTTTATCAGGAAGAGACAGGACCACTTTCTCTTTACAAAAAAAAGACAGTAATCTTCCTCAAATATCTTGGATGAGTTACATTCAGCATTTTTATAGTCAAAATATATGTACAAATAATTACCAGGTAATACAATTATATGTGCCGGAGTACAAATTTATTACAAAACTTATGGCTAATAATCTCGAAAATAAAACTTTACATTATTCCCCATACAATTCAGCGAAATTGAGATTTGAAGAAAATCTAAGCAAACTGTTTATATATACATACATATATGTTCCCATGAGAAGTCGTCAACTGAGAAATTACCATCAAACTAAATGCCATGATTTTCTTATAAAGTCAGGCAACTGCAGTGTTAATTTCACTTATGGTTATTTAACTATCTTTTAATTTCACTAAAGTCACTTAATTATTTTTTGTCACTTAAAAATAATTAAACTTTATCATTGTTACTTAAAAGTCATTTTGGCTCAAACCCTACCATAAATATGACATGGCATAAAATTTAATGAGAAAGATCCAAAAATAAATACCACATAAGTTTAAATGGGTCATACCCACTAAATCTATTTCTCCCTTAATGTGATTTGACCCATTACCCAAATGGATTTCAATAGGGGGAAAAACACACACCTCTGATAAAATTAGGTCTTGTGATTTTATGGGGAGGTTTTGGTCGTACAGATACAATCCTTCTTTGTCTAAACAATTGCAATAGGTTGTCTGTAATTGCATGTCTATTAACAATTTTCCTTATGCACTTTAATTACATGTGTCGCTTACTAAGCAGGTTATTTGTATGCTGGTGTTGCTTAATAAGCAACATTTTGAAATTAATAAAATGGTAGTTTGTGAAAATAGATTCCTATTAGCCTATTATTCTTGTATGCTTATGATTAGGGGTGTTCAAACCGAACCAAAAAACTGCACCAACCCAAAAAACCAAACCAAACCAATTAAAAAATCCGACGAGGTTTGGTTTGACTTGGTTTGGTATTGAGTAAAAAAATCCGAACCAAACCGATATATAGATATTTTTTATATATATTTTTCAGACTTTATATTGAATTTTCTTTAAAAATATAGAAATATTTGGGATCCTTTCATGTGTTAACCTTGAAAGCATACATTGACGGAAAATTATTGATAGACGACTAAGAAAATAACTATCATGTGTTACTAATAAAATTCTCCCATTGGAATATTTTAATAGATCATTTGTTTGTCATTTTTTTCAATATTTACACATATATTCACTTATCAAAACTTTATCTATAACTTTAGCAAAGTAAGATTCGAATAATATTCATGTAATAAAAAAATCCGAAAGCCCGAAAAAATCTGACAAATCGAACCAACCCAAACCGATATAATTGGTTTGGTATATCGGTTTGGGTTAGTTTGGTTTGGTTTTGATAAAAATCGAACCAACCCGGTCCATGTACACCCCTACTTATGATACATGAATATGTTATGTGAGATGAATATAATACTATTTTAACTTCACTAAAAATTTATAAATATGTTATGTGAGTTGTATATATTAGTATTTTAACTTCAGTAGAGTTATAAAACGATTTGAATTGGGCATACATACAAGAGAAGAATTTTTTAGTATAGAATAACTATAAATGAGCATTATATAACAGAAAAGGCAAGTATTTTATAGTATAGGATAGTTATTTTAAACTAATGTGGAATTTAATAAAAAAAATTTATCGAAATCATTCGGGTTATGGGTCATCACATTAAGGGAGAAATAGATCTAAAGTGAGTATTGTCCATTTAAGCTTATGCGGCGTTTATTATTGAATTTTCTCATTAAATTTTATGCCAGGTCATATTTATGATAGGGGTTTAAGCCAAAATGATTTTTAAGTGAGGATGATAAAGTTTAGTTACTTTTAAGTGACAAAAAATAGTTGAGTGACTTTAGTGAAATTGAAAAATAGTTGAATGACCATTAGTGAAACTAACCCGGCAACTGCATATTGATGTTATGTTTAAATAGTCATAAAAATGGTGTAAGGAAGCAGAGAAATTGTTTTAAGGATTAAGGAAGCGGCCATTTTGGCACCTAAATATACTTATGGACACCTAATCCTTAATTCGTTTCACTTGCATTTACAAGATTGTCCTTAGAAAATAGTCTAATTGATAGTTTTGCTTTTAGTGCTTATTACTTGGTTGGGGAAACCTTGCAGCAGAAGGGTTAAACTCCTCCTTTCCTATGCTCTTACAAGACTAAGACTCATAGCACTGCAATTCATAGTCAAAAATCATAATACTAAGAAGACTTTTTTCCCTGTAATATACTTTAAGAGTATAATAAACTTTACAGCAAAGTCGCCTTGCAACTACTAAAATTAGAAGATTTTTTTACTATGATTTGTACATCGTTGGTACACGGAACTTCACTTTCCTATCCTCTTAATTATACGTATATTGAAAGTTGATGTACGGGTTACCAATACGTACAATTTAAAATAAATAGTATTTAGATATTTTTGGATAGATCTCGAGCAGACTTGAACTGTTTTATTCCATCTTCTGGTACAAGAGGCATCAGAGAGAATAAAGGGAAGTACTGTTCCAATGAAAATCTGTGTAACTTATTCGCTCGTCTTATTGGTCAAATTAATTTGAGGTAGAATTACCAATTACTTCTATTACTATATTATTGCATTGCGCATGTGATGTAGTATTTTTGTTTTTCTTTCATTGATTTTTCACCCGGGATATATTAGTTCTTGTTGACGGTTGTTGTTTGCATTTAGATGAAATGGAAGAAATTAGGCCACAATAAGAATAAGAAAAAATATATCCGTTACCAAAAAAAGATTTGCATCCAAAATCCAAATCCATTCGATTTAGCTCAATTGTTTAATTCTTCAATCTGGGAACGCCAAATAAGAAAAAATGAAAAAGAAAAAAAAACCATAGGCAACCCGTAAAAGCTTAAATTATTGATCATCATGCCTAAACAATTAGTTAAGTTCCTCTCATACTCTCATGTCTGAAGTCAATGTCATTCTCTGACTTTTTTCAGATTATTATTATGCTACGCCAAAGCAATAAAAACATTGCAGTGTTCAAGAGGACAACATATTGAAATACTCTTTTTTTGGTCCTTTTACGTATTATTCATTTCGAAAGTAATAATCCACCTATGTTAACCAAAAACTAGAACTAATGCATATCAATATTAGAAGCGCAGCTAGTTGAGAGAATGGATTTTACATTAATTAAGTAAAATACCAACAGATCTCAATCGTTGATTTGTTTTTGGGAAAAAAAGAAAATTACATTCAATGGCTGTGGGAGACTCACAAACAAAGAAACCTAGAAAGAATTAAGACTTCTAACCTCATAGGAGTAATATTGTCCGCAACTCCCCCCCCCCCCCC
>ML411533.1:74716-101384 GCA_005239525.1 Nicotiana knightiana
TTGTCCGCAACTCCCCCCCCCCCCAAAAAAATATATCCCAATATACAGATGTGGAATATTGAGCAATTTTGTGTCCAGTCTTTTTTTATTCCCCTCAAACAGCGCTTATCCAGTTCTGGACAGCAAATAGCACGTACACTTGTGAGGTGCTGCATCTCAAAGTTATCTATATTATATTACACTAGTTTCTGCACACGTGCGTTGCACATGTATCCTAAATTATTTAGTTCAGAATTTTTAATAACTACACAAGATTATTAAAAAGAAAATTGAGTAAAAAAATAAAAATTAAGGAATAAAATTTAGTAATAAATAAAATATATATTCGGTAATCTAATATGGTCCACATAATTAGTATTCTTATCCATTTTTTTCCTCATTGAAAAAGCGAGCAAGTTCAGGTAGCAATAGAAATGATCATATTAAATAATATTTAAAAATAATCTAACTTCGAAAGTGCAGAAGTTCTACTAATTTCATGAAATATTAGTCTAGGTAAACTGTTAGAAGAATTGTAACTCAAATTTAAACTTAATAGAGAATGATCAGGTTGACACCGAGATCGAATAGTATAAAATCCAAATCATTTTGAAATATAAATTGCAAATCAATATCCATTAATTTGAATTTACTGGACAGAGAAAATCGAATAGTATACTAATATCCATTACATTTAATGGACCTTAATCTTCTAATTTTCAGGCTATGTTGTCAATGCATAATCAAGAGTTGTATTGACCATTAAACTCATCAATGATTGATATTGACTTTATCATCTAACATTTCAATAATGCGCTGATCTAGATTTCAAATTTATACTTAAAGTAATACTCTAGAAGAAATATGATATCAAAAGTTCGTTTTGAGAACTTAAGTACCATTTGGCGGCATTTGATTTTGAGCAGCTTCGTATGGTGATTTTGGACTTATGCGTGCGTCCAGATTTGGATTTGGATGTACGTAGGGTGATTTGAAGCATTTTGGCGAAAATTGAAGTTTGGGAAGTGGAGAGGTTTGACCAATAGTTGACTTTGGTGATATCGGGGTCGGAATGCGATTTCGAGAGTTGGAACAACTTCGTTATATTAATTGGACATGTCTGCAAAATTTGACGTCATTCCGGGTTTATTTGATAGGTTTCGGCATGAGTTTTAGAAGTTGGAAGATTCGGAAGTTCATAAGTTCGATTCATGATGCAATTTGTGGTTTCGTCATTCCTTGATGTGATTTCAGAGCAGGTTCGTGTTAGGTTATTGAACTTGTTGATATGCTTGGACGGGGTCCCGGGGGCCCCGGTCGTGTTTCGGTCGAGTTTCAGATGTTTTTCATAGTTTTGATCAGGTCTGTTTCTGGTGTCTCGCACCTGCGACTCTTTGGAGAGTAGGTACGACTCCGCTTCTCCGTGAGCCTGGTCGCTTCTGCGATCTTTGAGGTCTGGGAGCTAGCCCGCTTCTGCGGATGCTGGCACGCAGGTGCGACGTCTGCTTCTGCGGGTCTGTGATCGCATTTGTGAAGGAGTCCGCTTCTACGCTCCTATCATCGCTTCTGCAACGCCGCAAGTGCGGGTATGTCGTCCGCAGATGCGAACCTGGGCCTAGTAAGTTAAGTTCGCAGGTGCGAACTCTTTCTCGCATATGCGGTTGCGCAGATGCGATTGCTTTTCCGCAGATGCAGAAATCCTGGCAGAAACATTTAAGTCGAGGGTTTGGCCATTTTTTTCATATTTTGAGTTTTAGACTTCGATTTTGGGAGCTTCTTTTTGGGTTTTTCAAGAAAATCAATTGGGTAATTGTTCTTCACCTATAATTTAATATATTCTATGATTTTATCTTCATTTTTGTCATTTAATTTGTGTTTTGAGTTGAGGAAAATGGTGGTTTTTGAAGAAAGTTTTCAAAATGAAAATTCATGATTTGAGGGACGAAATGGTATCAGAATTTGATAATTTTAGTATGGTTGAACTCGTAATGGAATGAGTGTTCGGGTTTTATAAAATTTATCGGGTTGCGAGGTTTGGGCCTGAGGGTCGACTTTTGGGATAGATTTTTAAATTTTGATAGAAGACTGAGAATTTACGATCCAGAATAGTTCCTTATGAGTTTTATTTGTGCGTTGAAGTTACTTTGGTTAGAATTGAGCCGTCCGGAGGTCATTTCAACCGAGAAGTTCATTTTAGAGTACCGTTTTGTCTTCTTTGAGGTAAGTATCTTGCCTAACCTTGTATGGGGGAACTACCCCTTAGGATTTGAGTCTTCTATACTGATTGTAGTCCGTGTACGCGAGGTGACGAGTACGTGCTCAGACTTATTTGTGGAAATTGACCTCTTAGGGTTCCTAGGTCCTTGTATTCATTGAATATGCAGTTGTACTTGTTATGATTACGTTCCTTAATTACTAGTTTCACCTTTACCTGCTTAATTAGAATTAATTGCTTCATGATCCACTCTTGTTGTTTACTTGATTCATAGGTGCCTTAATTGAAACGGTTACCCCTTCCATTGCCATGATATCCCTTCCCTAACTGCTTATCTTCATTTGAAGTTGTAGCCCTTTTGTAAATGTTCACCCTTAATTGAGGTTATGGTGATCTTCTCGCTGCCTACCTTTATTTGAATTGGATGTATCTCTCCCATAATTGTCTAAACTTAAAAGAAGCTTAGAAGTTCTATGCCTTAGTGAACTTGCCCTTATTTGGAATTATTTGACTCATGTTAGTTTCTTGGTTGTTAAATTGTACATTGTGGGACTGTTGTTACCTATTATTTCCTTCCCTGTTAAACTGTTCTTATTACGCCTAATATTTCTTCTTATGGATATTCCTTGTGAACTAGCTCCACCGTTTCTTGTGATCAAAGATTCTTGAGTTGATTTACTTACCGTACTTTGTATTATTGTTATTGTTAATGTTGTACTTGTTATGGTGATGCACGAGGTTTCTGCCGTGCGGTTGTTGTTATTGTGATGCACGAGGTTTCTGCCGAGCGGTTGTTGATATGGGGTTGCACGAGGTTTCTGTCGTGCTGTTGTTACTATTGATATTTGGACATGCTGCATGACAATGCGGGATATATATATGTGGTTTGCACATGTGGAGAGACAAGGTGGGAACATGATTATGCACGTGTAGCGAGACAAGGCGGGCATTTACTTTACTATTGCACACGTGGCGAGACAAAGTACTCTATGTCAGGGATTGAGTGGTGATGCATTATGATGGCCTGGGGGAGTTCTTATTGTTAATATTTTTGTAGTAGTACACTTACCTGTGTGAGGTTTATCTTTTGAAAGTTGTGAGATAACATTCTACATGTTGTCCGTTCCTTTTTCTTATGCTTCTTAGCTGGTTGAACTATGTTAGGACACTTGCACAAGCATACACATAGTTAAACACTCTTACCGGTTAAGGGGTTTCCCGAGTATTGTTAAGTATAGACGCATACGCTTATTTACTTGCCTTTTTGTGTGAGGATGACTCTATTTGGCACGTGAGTCGTCCGTGCAGTCATTAGCTGAGATGAGGGCACAGGATGCCAAATATTAGGGTTCAGATATTGGGACCCGTGAGTGTGAATAGTCTAGGTTTGGTACCTCGTGGAGTTTATTGACTGAAACCTGATGTGAAGCGGTCGTTGTAGTTGAGGTATTCCTTGTCTTTCCTTTATCTGTGATTGTCGGATTTTGGTTGTGTTTTTGTTCATTATTCTATGTTATTATAATGGTATTTCCGTTGATAGTTTTGTTTTCTTTTCTTACTGTAACTATTGTATCGCTTGCCATCCGCGTAGTATTTATGTAGATATCATACTCTGTTATCCCTATGCTTATGCTCGTTCAATTTATTTAGTCCAGTAGGTGTCTTGATTGTTCCTCGTCACTACTCCACTGAGTTTAATCTTGATACTTGCTGGATACCGCTGTGGTGTACTCATACTACACTTCTGCACATTTTTGTGCAGATCCAGGTATTGCGAAGTCGGTTGATCATTAGCTAGCAGCGCAGATTGTTGCTGTGGAGACTCAAGGTAAACCTGCTGCTGCGTTCGCAGGCTTTGGAGTCACCTTCCTATTTTGTATTCATACCGTTTTTATCTATTTCCAAATAGGTGTATTTAGAAGGTGTATCAAACTCCATAAAGCTTATGACTTGTACTACCGATTTTGGGAAATTGTATATATATAAAGAATTTCATTTCAGAAAGTATTAGATGTTATTTATTATTGTTGTTATTCAGTAATGTTAGGCTTACCTAGTCCTTAAGACTAGGTGCCATCACGATACCCAATAGAGGGGAAAATGGGTCGTGACAATTATTCTGTAACGACCCGGCTGATCGTTTTGAGAATTTAAGTTCCGTTTGGAAAACTTTGATGTTGAGCAGCTTCGTATGGTGATTTTGGACTTAGGCGTGCGTTCGGATTTGATTTTGCAGGTATGTAGGGTGATTTGAAGCATTTCGGTGAAAGTTGAAGTTTGGAAAGTGGAGAGGTTTGATCAATAGTTGACTTTGGGGATATCGGGGTCGGAATGCGTTTTTGAGAGTTGGAACAACACCGTTATGTTATTGGGGACTTGTTTACAAATATTTGACGTCATTCCGGATTGGTTTGATATGTTTCGACACGGGTTTTAGAAGTTGGAATAATTGGAAGTTCATGTAACGACCCGGCTGGTCGTTCCGTGAGATTAGCCTGGTTTCCCCCGTTTATGCTTTATCATATGTTTCTTAGCCTATTTATGTTGTGTTGGGTCGGTTGGTTCGGGTTCGAAGTGGTCGTGGTGAGAACAGAGACACTTAGTCTCTTAAATTAGTTTAATAGTTAAAAAAGTCAATTGGGAGTTGACTTATTGCTAAACGACCTCGGAATATGGATTTTATGGCTCGTATAGTTTCTTTAGGTTATTTGGGACTTAGGAGTGTGTTCGGAATGAATTTTTGATGTCCGCTGTAGAATTAGGCTTGAATTGGCGAAAGTTAGTTTTTGACGATTTTCGGTCGGCAGGGGAAAATAGGCTATCGGGGTCGGAATGAAATTCTGACAGTTGGAGCAGGTTTGTAATGTCATTTTGGATATGTGTGCAAAATTTTAGGTCAATCGGACGTGTTTTGTTTGGTTTCGACATCATTGGAAAAATTTAGAAATTTCAAAGTTCATAGGCTTGAATTTGATGTGATTTTGGTGTTCTTGCGTCGTTTTTGGTGTTTCGAAGGTTCGACTAAGTTTGAATGAGGTTATGGAATATGTTGGTATGTTTTCTTGAGGCCCCGAAGGCCTCGGGTGTGTTTCAAGTGGTTAACGGATCAACTCTTGGCTTAAAAACTTGGCAGTTTTTTGCTGGTGTGAGTTTCTGGTTTCCTTCTACGCGATCGCGAGAGGATGTTTGCGATCGTGTAGGCCTAGCTGGGGATGTCAGGATTTTTGTTATATGCGATCATGTGGTTGAGGTCGCGATAGCGTGAGTGTGAGGTTGTTGTGCAGTGCGATCGCATGATGTTGTTCGCGTTCGCATAGAGTTGAAGGGCGCGTGAGTGGACTGAGCCGTTGTTCTTCGTGATCGCGTAGAGTGGTTCGCGATCACGTGTCCTACTGAATCGCGATCGCGTGTGTATGTCTGAGATAATGTAGTGTAATTTGATGGGGCATTAGATTTGTTTTTATCGAACGCGTGTGAGCTTCCGCAATCGCAGTGAAGAAAGAGGCTTGAGCAGACAGTTTTTAAGTTCTAATTTCGGGGGGTTCTTGGCCATAACTTGTTTTTCCATTAGAGAGCTCGGGGGAAGGAGATTTTGGACGAGATTTTCAGTGGGATTCTTGTAGTAAGTTTTCTTCAATCATTTTTGGTTCAATTTCATGAATTTGTCTTGATTTTCACCATGCAAATTGAGGAATTAAAGTAGAAAATTTGGGAAAATGGAAGGAAAATTTGGAAATTTCTTCTGGTGATTTGAGTGGGCAATTGAGGTCGGATTTTGGTAAATTTGGTATGGGTAGACTCGTAAGGGAATGAGGATTCTAGTTTTGTGATTTTTATCAAATTCCGAGGCGTGGGCTCGGGGCTCGTCGGGTTTGGCCAATTTCGGTAATTGTGCTTAAAATTTATATCTTTCGATTGGGTTTTGTTCCGTTAGCACACGTTGATGATGTTAATCTGGTTTTGGTTAGATTCGGAGCATTTGAGATCCAATTCGAGGGGAAAGAGCATCGCATAGTAGCTTTTGGGCTGTTTTGAGGTAAGTAACGATTGTAACTCTAAACCTGAGGGTATGAAACCCCGTTATTTGATATTGTTTTGGTAAATGAGGTGACACACATGCTAGGTGACGAGTGTGTGGTGTGCACCGATAGGGATCGTTACTTGGTCCGTCCCGTAGTGACTATTAAGCCGCGTATTCAATTTGAAACCTTATGACATCCTACATTTCAGAAGTTTATACTTGTTTATGGGCTGTGAGCCATGTTTGGGGCCTCGTGCCGACCTAGTTAGACCCTCAGAGGTACTTTTACACTATTCTTACACTATCCTGATAAAAAAATTGTGAACTCAGTCATGTTTCCTACTTGTTGTTATTCTCACTATTATCGCACTGTTTGAAACTCTGAGAGGTATTTTGGGCTGAGTCCCGTGAGTTGAGATGAATTGCCCGAGTGGCTTGTGAGGATGACTGAGTGAGGCCTAGCGCCGAGTATGTGAGGATAGTTATGGGACGGGCTGCACGCCACATCAATATATATGTTATATATTACATATGGATCGGGATGTACGCCGCAACAATATAGATTATACATGGGTCGGGCTGCACGCCGCAGCAATATATATTATATATGGATCGGGCTGCACGCCGCAGACATGTACATATTGGATCGGGTTGCACGCCGCAGGAGATATAACGCTTGGGCTGAAGGAGCCCTTCCAGGAGTCTGTACACCCCTAGTGAGCGCAGTCGACTATTATATGGATCGGGCTGTATGTTATATGGATCGAGCTGCACGCCGCAACAGTATATATATATACTGGTACTTGCAACCCTGGAAGGGCTGCCCGCCGCAACAATTGTGTGTATTCATGGTACTTGCAGAGTACGAGTGTTTAAGTGAGAGCATGAGATTCTGATAGTGGAGTCACGAGTGACTGAGAAGCTTTCCCGAGAGGCTTTATTATTGTGAGTGATACTGTGCCCGAGGGGCCTATATTTTTATGAAACTACTGCTTTCACTCTTCTTTACACTGAGCCTCTGATGATAATGTTGGACAAATGTCTTATACGAGATTTTAAATGGAAACTGGAGTTATGAAATATTCGGAATTGTAGATTCCTGACTTGATTTACTTAATTCCACAGATACTTATTATATGGATTTAGATGATTTATAAATGCTCGTCACTACACTCAAGTTTTTAGTTACTTTGATTACTTACTGAGTTGACGTACTCACGTTACTCTCTGCACCTCTATGTGCAGATCCAGGTACCGGACCATCTCACTAGTTCATTTCCGGACGTGCTTGGAGTTGTTCGAGGATCGAGGTAGCTGCTCAGCGTCTCCAGCTCACCTCCTTTCCTTTCCTCAGTTCATAGCTTTTGTCTTTTGTACTTCAGGCTTTTGTAGTAGCAAGTCACCTCATTGTACATTGTATTTACAGTTCTAGATGCTCATGCCAGTTGACTCCAGGTTTGGGGAAGTGTATAAATTATTCATCTCATTTTGCTATTTTAAAATCTGCTAATTTTGGGAAATTATGAAATATTATGATAGTCTGAAATGGTTGGCTAGCCTAGTTCCATGATAGGCGCCATCACGGCCGGTTTTGATTTGGGGTCGTGACAAGTTGGTATCAGAGCCTAGGTTACATAGGACTCAACGGTCATGAGCATGTTTAGTATAGTCTTGCGGATCCGTACGGAGACGTCTGTAATTATCTTCGAGAGGCTGCAGAACCCTTAGGAACAATCTCATTTTTCTTGAATTCTGTCGTGCCATTTTGTTGATTCTGGAAATCTAAACTTCTGTTGTTTCATTCTATCACAGATGGTGAGGACTCACGCTACTGATCAGGGTGATCAGCCACCAGCTAGACCGGCGAGAGGTCGAGGCCGCGGTCGAGTCCGTGGCAGAGGTAAGGGACCCGCCCATGCAGCAGCCAAGGTAGTACCAGTTGATCCCCCTACTATTCAGGATCAGGTTCCCGCCGCAGATGCTCCAACAGGACAGGCTCAGGCACCGGCAGTGCCTATTGTTATTCCGGGTCTTCAGGAGACCTTGGCTCAGATCTTGACTGTGTGTATCAACCTTGCTCAGGCAGTTGCCGCTACTTCTCAGGATGGGGGAGGCAGTCAGACTCCAGTTGCCCGGACACCTGAGCAGGTTACTCAGGGCCATCAGACACCGGGGGCGGTTCCAGCCCAGCCGGTCGCTCCAGTGCGGGACTTCGTGGTTCCAGCTATGCCAGATGATGAGCAGCGTAGACTGGAGAGGTTTAGTAGACTTCAGCCTCCGACATTCAGTGGTGCTGAGGGCGAGGATGCCCGGGGTTTTCTGGATAAGTGTCAGCGGATGCTTCATACTGCTGGGATTCTGGAGACCAGTGGGGTCTCGTTTGCTACTTTTCAGTTTTCTGGTGCTGCTTTCACTTGGTGGGAGTCTTTTGCGAGGCGTAGGCCTATTGGTTCGACACCCCTCACCTGGCAGCAGTTCTCCACTATCTTCTTGGAGAAGTATGTACCCCAGTCTCGCAAGGAGGAGCAGCTCAGGCATTTTGAGCAGCTGCGTCAGGGGGAGCTATCAGTGACGGAGTATGAGATGCAGTTTTCAGAGTTGGCTCTTCATGCCACCGAATTGGTCCCTACTGATAGGGAGAGGATTAGGAGGTTCGTGGATGGCCTCACTAACCAGCTCCGCCTTTTCATGACTCGGGAGAGAGTGTCAGGTGCTACCTTCGAGCAGGTTATTGATATTGCTCAAGATATTGAGTCGGTTTGCCGCCAGAAGTGGGTAGAGAGGGAGGACAAGAGGCCTCGTGGATCGGGTGGTTCTAGTGGTGCTCCTTCCAGGGGGAAGATTCAACATGGTAGAGGCCGTTCATTCAGGCCTCCCAGCCCATAGTGGTGCATCTTCGGGGCATGGCCCCCCCAGTTTTCAGCTAAGCCGTTCTTCATTAGGTGCCCTTCATGCCCAAAGTGCAGCTCGAGCACCATCAGTTTAGGGTTCCTCTATGCATGGTTCCCCTAGTGGCCAATCTGGTGCCAGGGGTTCTTTTCAGTCCCCGTCTTCAGCTCCAGGGAGTTGTTATGAGTGTGGAGGGTTCGGGCATATGAGGAGGCAGTGTCCTCATCTTCTTGGAGGCCCATCTCAGCTGAGGAGCCAGCCTTCAACTTCAGCTCCAGTTATTTCACTACCCACCCAAGCATCCAGGGGTGGTAGTCAGTAAGCTAGAGGCCGCCCTAGAGGGGAGGTCGAGCAGGTGGAGGTCAGGCCCGTATGTATGTGTTTCCAACAAGGCCAGATACTATGGCCTCCGATGCAGTGATTGCAGGTATTGTCTAAATCTGTCGCCAAGATGCTTTGGCTTTATTTGACCCTGGTTCTACATATTCCTATGTTTCATCATATTTTGCCCATTTTCGGGATATGCACCATGAGTCTTTAGTTGCATTTGTTCATGTGTCAACTCCGGTGGGCGATACTATTATTGTGGACCATGTGTATTGGTTGTGTGTGGTATATATTGGGGGTCTGGAGACCCGAGTGGACCTACTGTTACTCAGCATGGTCGATTTTGATGTGATATTGGGCATGGACTGGCTATCTCCGTGTCATGCTGTTCTTGATTGTCACGCTAAGACCGTGACCTTAGCTATGCCAGGATGTCCGAGGGTTGAGTGGTGAGGTTCTTCTGAGTATGTGCCTAGCATGTTGATTTCCTATCTGAAGGCTCAGCGTATGGTTGAGAAGGGGTGTTTATCGTATCTGGATTTTGTGAGGGATGTCAGTGGTGAGACTCCCGCTATTGACTCGGTTCCTATGGTCCGTGACTTTCCGGACGTGTTTCCTGCAGACCTGCCACCTGACAGGGACATTGATTTTGGTATTGACCTGGTTCCAGGCACTCAACCTATTTCTATTCCACCATATCGTATGGCACCAGCGGAGCTGAAAGAATTAAAGGAGTAGCTTCAGGAACTCCTAGATAAGGGGTTCATTCGTCCTAGTGTGTCACCTTGGGGTGCATCGGTGTTGTTTGTAAGAAGAAGGATGGTTTTATGCGTATGTTTATTGATTATCGGCAGCTGAACAAGGTTACGGTGAAGAACGGTATCCCTTGCCTCGTATAGATGACTTGTTTGATCAGTTACAAGGTGCCAGGGTATTTTCCAAGACTGACTTGCATTCCAGCTATCATCAGTTGAAGATTCGGGGGCCAGACATTCCGAAGACTGCTTTCAGGACTAGATATGGTCATTATGAGTTTCTGGTTATGTCATTCAGGCTGACCAATGCCCCAACAACCTTTATGCACTTAATGCACAATGTATTTTGGCCTTATCTGTATTCTTTCGCCATCGTGTTTATTGACGATATCTTGGTGTATTCCCAATCTCGGGAGGATCATGAGCAGCATTTGAGAGTTGTGCTTAAGACCTTGAGAGAGAAGAGATTGTATGTAAAATTTTCGAAGTGTGAGTTCTGGCTTGATTCAGTGAGGGTATTCAGGTTGATCTGAAGAAGGTAGAGGCGGTGCAGAGCTGGCCTAGAGCATCATCAACTACCAAGATTCGTAGTTTCCTTGGTTTGGCAGGGTATTATCGCCGTTTCGTAGAGGGATTTTCATCTATTACAGCACCTATGACCAGACTGACCTAGAGGGGTGCTCAGTTCAGGTGGACTGAGGAGTGTGAGGAGAGCTTTCAGAAGCTCAAGTCAGCTTTGACTACATCTCCGGTATTGATTTTGCCTACGGGTTCAGGTTCTTATACAGTTTACTGTGACACCTCGAGAGTTGGCCTTGGAGAGGTTTTGATGCAGGATGGTAGGGTGATTGCCTACGCGTCCAGACAGGTGAAGGTGCACGAGAAGAATTATCCAGTGCACGATCTTGAGCTAGCAGCTATTGTCCACGCCTTGAAGATTTGGCGTCATTATTTATATAGAGTGCATTGTGAGATTTTCACTGATCACCGTAGTTTGCAGCATCTGCTTAAGCAGGAGGATCTGAATTTGCGTTAGACGAGGTGGTTGGAGCTTCTCAAGGATTATGGCCTCACTATTTTATATTATCCGGGGAAGGCCAATGTAGTGGCCGATGCCCTGAGTCGCAGAGCGGAGAGTTTGGGGAGTCTAGCCTACCTTGCAGTAGCAGAGCGGCCATTAGCACTTGATGTTCAGGCTTTAGCGGGTCAGTTGGTGAGATTGGATCTATGAGAGCCCCCACGGGTATTGGCTTGTGTAGCCTCCAGGTCTTCTCTTTATGATAAGATTAGAGCACGCCAGTATGATGATCCATTCTTGCTCGTACTTCAGGACAGGGTTCGTCGTGGTGATGCCACGGATGTGGTTATTGGTGATGATGGGGTCATGAGGATGTGAAGACCCCAAAACCTAAACCGGCCATGATGGCGACTATCGTGGAACTAGGCTAGCCAATAACCACATATTTACAATTTCTTTCAAAATCCCAATCCAATTTCAAGCATTTCATAAAATATATAGAGTTTATTAAATACATTAGGGAAATAAACAGTGCCACCAACCCCAAAACCCGGAGCCAACATGTCATGAGCATCTAAGAAAAATAAACCAACGGTATACTATTATAATACAAAACCTCTGAATGAATAGCTAGCTACAACAAGAAGGGAAAACAAAGATGCTGCGGACGCTGAACAACTACCTCTATATCCCGCACTCTGGCTCCGCACGAAAAAGATAGCTAATGCTCGGTATCTACACCTGAATCTGCACACAGGGGTGCAGGGAGTAATGTGAGTACGCCAACTCAGTAGTAATGAAAATAAATCAAGCCTAAGCGGCAAGTAAACACATAAAAATAAATGCTATCAATTCACAATATGCACAACCTTACTTTGCAATAGTATAAACATAGATATATGAAATCGTCATGCCTTAAAACCAACCTCAGGAAAGTCCTTTGAAAAATGTTTATTTTCAACAGCTCCAAACCAAAAGATTTAGTATGAAAATGAAATGAATCACATAGAGGCCCCTTGGGTAAAACACATTTCATAAGTTCAGAGTGAAAGTAGTAAAATCATAAGTAGCCCCTCGGGCAAAAACATGTATCATAATCAACCCCTTGGGCATGCCTCACAGTCACTCATAATTAGTCGCTCAACACCTCACAGTCACTCATAATCAGCCCCTCGGGCATACCTCACCATCACTCGTAATCAGTCACTCAGCACCTCACAGTCACTCATGCCTCCCAATCACTCGTCACTCGGCACTCGGTGCGCTCACTGGGGGTGTGTGCAGACTCCGGAGGGGATCCTTCAGCCCAAGCGCTAATATCAAGCCACTTCGTGGCGTATCATATCCTCACAATCAGGCCCTTGGCCTCACTCAGCAGAACCTCTCAAAAGCCCCTCGGGCAAATCAGTAAAATAGGGTACTTGACCCAAAACATCATTTTGTAAATCTCAAAGTAGTGTGAATCAGGTTGAGTTTCGAAAACAGTAAGCACAATGTGGCTGAGTGAAATCATCAATTTGTGATTCAGATTTTTGTCAAGACAATATCTATGCGGGCTCCCAATACAGGTTTACATATATAATAAGGAAAAGTATGTGGTGTTCAGAATGATGTACTAAGGAGTGACTTACTTGGTAACTTTAGATTGACGGGCAGTACCTTACTTGATGCACCTCGAATCCAAAATCGTAACGTATTTCAAGAGCCATTCAACACATCCCCAAGTGGCATTTCTTACAAACCAAACATTCCGCCTTATTGGTTAAAACAACCCTCTTTCGTTTCATAGGTGCTCTCACCCCCATGATCTGATAGTGCGGTGACATTGATATGACTAAGGACACTTCCCTAGCAACAAGTTCTTCCAATCCCTCCACGGCTCGATACATTCTCCTAACAAACTCTTGTGCAATCTCCCTTAGATTCAATGGTGGGGTCATTCCCTCCTTACTGCTTCAAACTCGTGGATTACTCATCTAGAAAATGAGATATGACGAGGAAATTAGCTTCCTATCTTGATCTCTATCGCACGAGCTGGAGTATCAAAGAAGGGTGAAATTCCTAAATGTCCAAGTAGCCTCCCCTTATTATAGATGTGGTTGACAACATACAGATAAGAAGGACTCTACTGGACAGGATCCGAGACATCCTCGGACACTTTAAAACCTTAGGCTCTAATACCAAGTTTTTCACGCCCCAAACTCGGGGAGCGCGACCGGTGCTATACTGAATGAACCTGGCCGAGCAAGTGTCACGACCCCAAACCACCTGGTCGTGATGGCGCCTATCATGGACCTAGGCCAGCCGACACATTTTTAGAATAATTCGACACTACATAATAAAGGTGTTTTTAAACCATTAATTAATAAAACTTCATAACATAAGTTTAAATAACAAGTGCGGAAAGCAAACAAAAGCCCGACATCGGGTGTCACAATTCACGAGCGTCTACTAAAGGCTATCTGGAAACAACTAAGACTATTACAGTCTGGAAAACACTAATATAGTCTAAGGAGGATAAGAGGGAGAAGAGAAAGGCTGCGATTGCCATGCAGCTACCTTGCCGACTCCGAGTATCCGCGACGGATGGAAGAATCAGCACCCACTATCACGTCCAGAAATCCCTGGATCTGCACACAAAGTGTAGAGAGTAATGTGAGTACGCCAACTTAGTAAGAAATAAATGTAAATAAAGACTGAGCAATAAGAAATACATAAATCCACATCATGAAATCACAGTAAGTACAACATGCCTTTGTAACGGTATAAGTCAAATCCTCTCGCTTAAAACCAAATTTCAGTAAAAATCATTTGAAGATATTTTTCCAACAGTTTCAGAAGAGTTTCAATGAAGTTCATAGTAAAAGTGATGAAAATTATAAATATCCTCTCAGGCAAAACATGTATCATAAACCGCCCCTCGGGCATAACATCACTCAGAATCAGCCCCTCGGGCAACATCATATCACTCACTCAAGGTACCCGCGCTCACTAGGGGTGTACAGACTCAGGAGGGGCTCCTACTGCCCAAGCGCTATAACAAGTCATCTTGTGGCATAATCAATCAGTCCATCGGCCTCTAATATATCATAAATCAGTACTACATGCTGCGGCGTGCAACTCGATCCCATGATATCCTCGCAATGCATGCCCTCGGCCTCACTCAGTCAGAAATCTCTCAAGCCACTCGGGCTATCAATAAAACAGGGTGCTCAACCCAAAATATAATTTTATGCATCAAAACGGAGTAAATAAGACTGAGTTATGAAATTAGTAAAATATAGCATGACTGAGTATAGATTTTAAATCAAAATAGTGAGGCAATAGTAGTAATAGCCCCTAAGGGTCCAAACAACTTGGCACGATGCCCAAATGTGGCACGAGGCCCAAAACATTGTAATACTTTTCTAAAATAAATATCATATAGTTTCAGGCCAAATACGCAACTTAATAGTTGCTACGGGACATGCCAAGTCACAATCCCCAACGGTGCACGCCACACGCTCGTCATCTAGCATGTGCGCCACTTCAAAAGAGTGACATGATGTGAAATCCGGGGTTTCATACCCTCAGGACAAGATTTACAATCATTACTTACATTTTCGGAAGAAAATCTACTCCGCGATGCCCTTGTCGTTCGAGTCGGCCTCAAATCGCCCCGAATTTATCCAAAATCAGAATCATAACATCAATACATGCTAAAGGAACAAAGCCCATGCGAAAATTATCAAAGTACATCAAAATTCCGAAATTGGCATAACCCGGCCCCCAGGCCCACGTCTCGGTATCCGATAAAAATCAAACAACTAGAATCCTTATCCTCTCCCGAGTCCATGCATACCAAATTTATCAAAAACTAACTTTGTTTGACCCCTCAATCACCCAATTCTTATTCTCAAGTTCCAAGCCCTAATTTCCTCAATTTTCACCCTTAAATCCCACAAATATCTTTCTTAATCTACTAAAAATCATCATAGAATCGAGTCTTAGGTTCAAAAATATTACCTCAATGTGATTCCCCTTGAATCCCTCTTCAAAATCCCTCAAAAAGCACCAAGTCCGAACAAGAATGGTGGAAAATAACCCAAATTCGCGAAGGATCCAATTTATACTTTCTGCCCTAGGGATTCCGCACCTGCGGACTCGCACCTGCGGTCCCAGGTGAGCACATGTGCATTCCACTTAAACACATGTGTTCTCATTTGCGGCTCACCACACGCACCTGCGGGCTCGCAGGTGCGACCTAACTCCCGCATCTGTGCTAACTGCCCAGGCCTGCATTTTCGCATCTGCGACACCACCTCCGCACCTACGATCATCGCACTTGCGACTCCCCATCCGCAGGTGCGGCCACACCAGAAGAGTTACACCAGCAGCCTTCTTCTGCATTTTTTTCCAACTTCCAAACTTCCGTTAGCCATCCGAAATAAATCCAGAGTACCTCGGAGCCTCAACCAACTACACCAACACATCACGTACCATCCCACAAACATAGTCGAACCCTTGGATCACTCAAAACAACATCAAAACACCAAAATTAGCCCGATAGCCTAAGGATTTCTAAACTTCCAAAATTCGCCAATGATGCCGAAACCAACCAAACCACATCCGAATGACCTGAAATTTTGCACACACATCACAAACGACACTACGAACCTATTCCAACTTCCGGAATTTCATTCCGACCCCGATAGCTAATTTTTCACTACCGACCGGAAATTGCCAAAAATCCAATTTCGCCAATTCAAGCCTAATTCTACCACGGACCTTCGAATAACATTCTGAACATGCTTCTAAGTCCCAAATCACCTAACGAACCTATCTGAACCATACAAACCAAATTCCGAGATCATTTACCTATAAGTCAACTTCCGGTTGACTTTTCCCGCTAAATAACCAACTTAAGAGACTAAGTGTCTCATTTCTCTCCACATTCACTCTGAACCCGAGCCAACCAACCCAACACAACATAAAAGGGCTGAACCACACATAATGAAGCAGAAATAGGGGAAACAGGGCTAGAACTCTGGGAACGACCGATCGGGTCGTTACATTCTCCCCCTCTTAAACAAATGTTCGTCCTCGAACGAGTCTAGAAACATACCTGGAGTCTCAAATAGGTGTGGATATCTGCTCTGCATCTCCCACTCAGTCTCCCAGGTGGCCTCCTCCACCGGCTGCCCTCTCCACTGCACCTTAACTGAAGTCATATCCTTTTACCTCAACCTTCAGACTTGTCGACCCAAAATAGCCACTAGGTCCACATCATAAGTCATATCATCCTCTAGCTGAACCGTGCTGAAGTCCAAAACATGGGACGAGTCGCAAACATACTTTCGAAGCATGGAAACATGAAACACCGGATGCACACTCGACAGGCTAGGTGGCAAAGCAATTATATAAGCCACCTCCCCTACCCTCTGAAGCACCTCAAAAGGTCCAATGAACTGGGGGCTAGACTTGCCCCTCTTCCCAAAATGCATAACACCATTCATGGGTGACATCTTAAGCAGAACATTCTCCCCAACCATGAAAGATACATCACGTACCTTCCTATCCGCATAGCGCTTCTGCCTAGACTGCGCCGTGCGAAGCCGCTCCTGAATCAACTTCACCTTATCTAAAGCATCCTGCACCAAATATGTACCCAAGAGTCTAGCCTCACCCGACTCAAACAAACCGACCTGAGATCTACACCTCCTCCCATATAAAGTCTCGTACGGAGCCACCTGAATACTCAACTGATAAGTATTATTATATGCAAACTCCGCGAGTGGCAGAAACTGGTCCCATGAACCCCCAAAATCAATGACACAAGTGCGCAACATGTCCTCCAATATCTGAATAGTGCGCTCGGACTGCCCGTCCGTCTGAGGGTGAAAGGCTGTGCTCAACTCGACCTGAGTATCCAACTCTCTCTGCACGGTCCTCCAAAACTGCAATGTGAACGGAGTACCTCTATCAGAAATGATGGAAACCGGAGCACCATGCAGTCGAATAACCTCCCGGATATAGATCTCAGCTAACCGCTCCGAAGAGTAAGTAGTACCAACAGGAATGAAGTGCTCAGACTTGGTCAACCGATCCACAATAACCCAAATAGCATCGAACTTCCTCGAAATCCGTGGGAGCCAAACTTCAAAGTCTATGGTGATCCGCTCCCACTTCCACTCCGGAATATCCAACCTCTAATGCAATCCACCTGGTCTCTGGTGCTCATACTTGACCTGCTGACAGTTGAGACATCGAGCTACAAATATAACAATATCCTTCTTCATCCGCCTCCACCAATAATGATGTCTCATATCCTGATACATCTTCGTGGCACCCGGATGCATGGAATACCGCGAGCTGTGGGCCTCCTGAAGAATCAACTCCCGAAGTCCATCTACATTAGGCACGCATATCCGACATTGCATCCTCATCACACCATCATCACCAATAGCTACATCCTTGGCATCATCTCGCCGGACCCTATCCTGAAGAACAAGCAAGTGTGGGTCATCATACAAGCTCTCCCTGATACGGTATGATACAGTTATAAAGAGAAGACCTGGATAATACGCAAGCCAATACCCGACTGGGCTGCGATATATCCAATCTCACAAACTGGCCCGCTAAGGCCTGAACATCAAGTGCTAAAGGTCACTGTGCTACTGGAAGATATGCTAGACTCCCTAACCTCTCTGCTCGGCAACTCAAGGCATCGGCCACTACATTGGCCTTCCCCAGATGGTATAGAATAGTGATATCATAGTACTTGAGAAGCTCCAACCATCTCCACTGACGCAAATTCAGATCCTTTTTCTTAAACAAATGATGCAGACTACGGTGATCAATAAAAACCTGACAATGAACCCCATACAAATAATGACGCCAAATCTTCAAGGCGTGAACAATTGTTGCTAACTCATGATCATGCACCAGGTAATTCTTCTCATGGGTCTTCAACTGGCGTGAGGTGTAGGCATTCACCCTACCCTTCTGCATCAACACACAGCCAATGACTATCCTCGAGGCATCACAATACACGGTATAAGAACCTGAAGCTGATGGAAAAACTAACATTGGAGTTGTGGTCAAAGAAGCCTTGAGCTTCTGAAAGCTCTCCTCACAGTCGTCTGACCACCTAACGGAGCACCCTTCTGGGTCAATTTGGTCAAGGGTGAAGCAATAGAAGAAAACCCCTCCACAAAGCTACAGTAATAGCCCGCCAAACCAAGGAAGCTCCTAATCTCTGTAGTTGAGGATGATCTAGGCCTACTCTGCACCGCCTCTATCTTCTTCGGTTCTACCTGGATACCCTCACTACACACCACGTTCCCCAAGAAATCTACTGAGCCAAGCAAAAACTCACACTTGGAGAATTTTTGATAAAGTTTCTCCTCCCTCAATCTCCGCAATACCACTCTCGGATGCTGAGCATGCTCCTACTGGGTACGAGAATACACCAGGATATCATCAATGAACACAATAAAAAAGGAATCAAAATATGGTTGAAATACATTGTTCATCAAATGCATGAACGCTGCTGGGGCATTGGTCAGCCCAAAAGACATCACCAAAAACTCATAATGGCCATAACGGGTCCTGAAAGCCGCCTTAGTAATAACTGAATCCCGAATCTTCAGATGATGATACCCGGATCTCAAGTCAATCTTAGAGAACACCCTAGCTCCTTGAAGCTGGTCAAACAAATCATTCTTGACTATAACCTTGTTCAACTGCCTATATTCAATACACATTCTCATTGAACCATCCTTCTTCTTTACAAACAGCACTGGTGCACCCCAAGGCTACACACTAGGCCGAATGAACCCCTTATCTAGGAGTTCCTGAAGTTGTTCTTCCAATTCCTTCAACTCCGCCGGTGCCATATGAGAAGGTGGAATAGAAATAGGTTGAGTGCCTGGCAGCAAATCAATACCAAAACCAATATCCGCCTGACAGGTCTGCAGGGAACACATCTAGAAAATCACGGACCACAAGAACAGAATCAATAGTGGGAGTCTCAGCACTGACATCCCTCACAAAAGCCAAATAAGATAGACACTCGTTCTCCACCATACGCTAAGCCTTTAGGAATGAAACCACCCTACTAGGCACATAATCAATGGAACCTCTCCACTCAACCCTCGAAAATCCCGGCATCGCTAAGGTCACGGTCTTAGCGTGACAATCTAGGACAACATGACATAGAGAAATCCAATCCATGACAAATATCACATCAAAGTCCACCATACTGAGCAATAACAGATCCACTCGGGTCTCCAGACCCCCAATAGACACCACACATGACCGATACACACGGTCCACAACAACAGTATTGCCCACGGGCATAGACACGTGAACAACTGTAACTAAAGACTCACGTGGTATATCCATACAATGGGAAAAATATGATGAGACATATGAGTATGTGGAACCAGGATCAAATAAGACTGAGGCGTCTCGGTGACAAACTGAAGCAATACTTGTGATCACGGCATCTGAAGCCATAGCCTCTGGTTTGGCTGGAAGTGCATAAAAACGAGCCTGACCTCCACCTAATCTACCTTCCCCTCTAGGGTGGCCTCTAGCTGCCTGACCCCTACCCCTAGCTTCCTGGGCGGGTGGTGAAGTAACTGGTGCTGAAGTCGATGGCCGACTCCTCTATAGAGATGGGCCCCATGGCAACGAAGACATTGCCTCCACATATGAACCAACTCTCCACACTCATAACAACCTCCTGGTGCTAGTGACGGAGACTGAAGGGAACCCCTAGCACCGAGATGACTAGTAGAAGAACCTGGCATGAAGGAACCCTGAACTGATGGTGCATGGGGTGAACTCTGGGCTGGAAGGGTGTTATACCTCATTTTAACCAGGTCAAATTAGAGTATAACATATTGGCAATCGTGAGGTTTAATTAATTTTAGGAGAGTCGCCACCTAATTAATTCTAAGGTGAATTAAGACACCTATTTTTTAAAGTTTAAGTCAAACTCTTTTTTATGGTCTTAACCTAAAGATTCTAAGCAAGGGTTTTAATTATTTTAAAAGGAAGGTTTTTAAAGCACCTTTTAAAATCCGTTAATAACAGTTAACCGACCAAACTTAAGTTAATAATTGTTAAATAATTTATCGAAAATATTTAAGGTATTACAAGACACTATAACTTATAATTGAGTAGTTTAAGTTTTGAAAATATTTTTAAGTGAAAAGAAAGTTAACAGCTAATTCATATGTGCATATATGGATTTGGAAGCAAACTGCTACTAACTGCAAGAGAATCTATTTTTTGTTTGTCATCAAATTTTCCAAGGTCAAGAAATTATTGAAATTATTTATATGTAAAAAATAAAAAATAAAAAAATCTGCAGAACTCAATTCCAAAGCTACTTTGTCAAACAAAGAAAATTTTAGTTGCTTCTTTGTAAGTCTAAAAAAATACGTACCAATATTCTAGGTGATTAAACTCTTAGAAATTCTTGATTAATAAGATATTTGGCCAAATCACAGTTATAAATTTACATAATAAAATTAATCATCAATAATAAAACAAACCCCAAACAAAACCAAATCACATAAACTAACGAAATTTAGATAACGTAACTAAAGAATAATGAAGTCGCCATAGGCGGGCCCAAGCGAATTTTGCTTGTTTTATTCTTGTCCAATGCGATTAAAGAAGACATGTCGTGATAACTCTATGCGGGTAGGAAGAGTCTTGCATTAAGATTCCATGTCGTTCCGAAGTGTACATGCAAATAAAAAATAGAGAAAAAAATTTAGTAATAATAGTCTTAAAACTTATAGTGTACGAGATGAGTAAAATAATCACAAAAATCTTTCTGTAAAGCTCATATTAGCTTTCATATTGTCAAAAGTATTTTAGACTTGCAGGCTTCTTTCATATCAGACAATAGAATTCCAAAATAAAACTTTTAGCATCAAGCCTTAGAGAAAAGGTTTTCAACAGTAAGTTCCTACATAAACCTATATAAATCTATGCATCCAAGTGATTAAATTGACAGAGGTTAGAGTTTTAGAATATACTTCCGGTAAACAATAAACTATTAGACAAGTTAGGCAACAAAATAGCTGAAGGTTTTCTTTCTAACTCAAACTAACACTACCTTAATTAAGACAAATATTTAACACGACTTAATGCTATTCTACCACATAAATCAGTCATTTGACCAGCATAAACCACATGTAAATATCAAATGAAACTACAGTTTTTTATTAGCATGGGTTCTAACAGATATTTTAATAATCTACATGAATATCTTATACATGTACACACATATTTCAAAATGATACTACCCCTTTCTTGAAGATACGATTTCTGGAATGTACGCAAAATCAATCTATAGCTGAGATAATTTTTTAAAAAAAAAAAAAAAAAAAAGGGAAATAGTTCTTAATCATGAACGAAAATAAGATATTTTTTAGTATACAAACAGTAAATGTACATGGTTTCATCTAAAGGTTCAAACTTGTAATGAATTCAAACTTGTAATCTACAACGTTTATAAATGATAAAACACATGGTAACTTTTAACGAAAAACAACTATCATTTTATCGAAAGTTATCGGTCATAATGCAAATACCACACGCCCAGAAACTAATTCGTTAAATACATAATTTCTACACACAACGAATCCTAAATCATGCTTTCTAATATGTCATTAATGGGAATTGACAGGTATTTCGGATCTACTTTTCATATAAGCGCTTCAAACTTGCACTATAATTCATGCCGAATCCTAAAGACACACTCTTCTATCAAATAAAATAATAACTAAATCAGTTTTCATTTTTATTAAAGTCCTAAGGGTATGATGTCTAGATGATGAAACGTCTCATATATAATAGTCTTAATCCTATAGACAGTGACTCCTAATTTATTATCTAGCTCACGAGATCAAGTTTTGATGTAAAGCTTCTTAATTCCTAATTAGTTCAAAAATAGCAGCATCTTATGAATATGCTTCATGAGCGAACCAAACAAAATTTTTACATGATTCTATACAAACGGAGCAACTAAACCATGAACTCCATAGCGGAACAAGATGATACTAACACATGATTCTACTGAATAAGAAATCGACATACTTTTTATACTTAACAAGAAAATAAAGAACGACTAAAACTCAGAAGGGACAACTGGTCTTTTATGGTGCAGGAACTGGAGCGTATCAAAATGGTCTATTATCTCCGGCTACCTCGAACGGTACCAAACTCCAAAAGAACGGTGTCACGACCCAAAATCCAACACAGGTTGTGATGGTGTCCAACACCCGAGTCAGGCAAGCCAACAGTTGTTTACTAACGAGATTATCCTTATTTGGCATACCAACCCCACATATTCCCAAAATTTTTAAGCTTAGATCATTTAAATAAAAGAGGAAACCTTAACCGAACCTATTTCACCAAGTAGTGCTAATTTCTCCCTTTTTAGAATGGCTCCAGTGGCTACATTTATGTTAAGTCTGGTCGCTCGGGCCGTTGTACCTTTTGATTATGGTATGGTATTGTCAGATCCGAACATAGGGCTACTTTATTTGTTTGCCATATCTTCGCTAGGTGTTTATTGAATTATTATAGCAGGTTGGTCTAGTAATTAGGGGGCGGCACCCAATATATACAGTCCCAAAATAAAGAGTCTACTATGTGTGTGCCAGGAACTAGTCACAAGTCAACAAGCGAACTAGTAAAATATACAAAAGATGATACAAAATGTACTACTGTCTGAAAGAAGTAGACAGAAATAAACAAAAGATAACTCCATAGTACTGTTGAGAATCGCCAACGGACGCAGCTCACCGTGGAGTCAGGTCCAGAATATACGTCAAGCTCCGGTCGGATAACCAGAAGCACCAGCCTCAGAACTTGTACAATTAAGTATATAACTGCAGCATGAGTACATAAATATATATGTACCCAGTGAGTATCCCGCCTAACCTCGAAGAGGTAGTGACGAGAGGTCGACATGACACTCACTAAGGTCCAACAGACTAATCTAACAGAATATAATGGAAACGGTAGGCATGTAAAGATAGTGAAGCAGCAAGTATATATGTAAGATACTAAAATCCAAGAAGAATACTGAGAATAAATAAACAATTACCACTTCACTTTTCCCCAAATATCTGTCAGATCAATATCCAGGAATTTAGTAACAAATAAATCATACGCATGCAGGGTAAGGACAACCGCCGGAGTCATAAGATAGCCATGTTCGTGCACTGCCGAGGATCGAACGGCCCGTACCAAAAGTGCACCTCTCCACAAAGTACTCACATCTGTGGACTGTCGAGGATCGAACGGCCCGTACCAAAAGTGCATCTCTCAATCCTCTCTATGCACTGCCGAGGATCGAACGACCTGTACCAAAGGTGCATCTCTAAATCCGTCGTGGTGTATGGCCCGTTCCCATAAGAGTGGGGGAAATCACACTCCGCTCGCGGAATGTAAATTGCGAAGCGGTCACATGCACACACATTATTCCTTTTAAAAGAGAATACTTCCCAGTGAACAATTCTTACAAGTTTTTCTCAAATTCCTTAACAGGGAAATAAGCAACATGAAACGTTAATTCATAAAGTATATAAATCATATCAAGTAAAACACGAAGCATGATGTGGGCCTAACTACCCGGACATAATTATAATAGTCACTACGTACGGACTCTCGTCACTTTGTACGTACGTAGCCCCCATAAATTATCACATATAACATTTAATCACCTGGGGGGGACATTTCCCCCTTACAAGGTTAGAAAGGAGACTCACCTTGCGTCGAATTTAGTCCCCGGACCGAGAACGCGCCCGAAACTCCGAACTCTACACCCGAGGACTCGAAATTAGCCAAATGTTACACAAATACATTAATTTATATTCAAAGCATGGAATTATCCTATTACTTAGCCCAAATTCACCATTCTTGAAGAAAATCTAAAATCCGACCCCGGGCCCGAATGCTCGGATTCCAATAATTCTTAAAGGAAACACTCACCCAAAGCCGAAGGATCATTAATATACGATTTTTACTTGATTTGATAGCTAATTCATGGTTAATTTCTCAAATTATCGAAAGCCCTAGGTTACTACCCAATTCTTGATTTTCACTAATTATGAGATTAAACTTAACTAGGAATTCATGCATGAAGGTAATATTAGAGTATAATTTACTTACCTCCAATAACCAGGTCATTTGCCCCTCTAAAAATGGTGTAAGTCGCCCCAAGGAAGAAGAAGAAGATGAGAAAAATGAATTAAAACCCGTATATAAAAACACACTGTCTGAACAGTGTTTCTGAACCTGCGGCTCGAGGACTGCACCTGCGATCTCTCACCTGCGAGCAAAGGCTCACACCTGCGGAAATGGACAGGGGAGCTTGGGCCCGTAACTGCGGAGGGGAGACCGCACCTACGACTCCGCTCTTGCGGAACTTTGTCCGTACCTGCGAGAACTGGCCAGACCACTAGGGGTCGCACCTGCGAGGCTGGGACAGCAGGAGCGGTCCCGCACCTGTGACTGGTCAACCGCACCTGCGGTCACACCAGATTAGGTGCACCAGCAGCTATTTCAGCTGGTTTTTGGCCTCGTGTGGTATCCTTGAGGCACCTGGGCCCATCCGAACCCCTATCCAAATATACCAACAAGTACCAAATCATAATACGGACTCGCTCGAGCCTTCGGAACACCCAAAACAACGCTAAAACTCAAAATCACACCTCAAAAGCCCAAGAACCAAACTTAGGAACTTTAAGTTTTCTAGACTTCGCTAACAATGCGCCGAACTGACCTATACTATTCGGAATGACACCAAATTTTGCAGGCAAGTCATAAATGACAAAACGAAACTATTCCCGATCTCGGAATTCCTTTCGGACCTCGATAACACAGAAACACGTTCCAAACCACAATAGGAACTTAAGGAACTTCTTATTTCAATATTGGGCGCTGAAATGCTCCCCGGTCATCAGAAACCCATTCCGAACATACGCCCAGGTCCGAAATCATCATACGAAGCTACCAAAATCAACGAAACTTGATTCCGAGGTCGTCTACCCAAAATATTGACCGAAGTCAAACTTGGCCTTAAAGGACAACCTTAAGGAACCAAATGTTCCTATAGCACTCTAAACACCTTCGAATCCCGGACCACCAGTCCCCGCAAGTCATAAATCATAATAAGTCACTATGGAAAGTTTCATTTAGGGGAACGGGGTCCGATAACGAAAAATGACCGGTCGGGTCGTTACATTCTCCACCTCTTAAACAAACGTTCATCCTCGAACGGGTATAGAATCATACTTGAAGTGCTGAATATGTGTGGATATCTGCTCCGCAAGTCCTCCTCGGACTCCCAGGTCGCCTCCTCAACTGGTTGGCCCTTCCACTGGACCTTTACGTCAGAAAGTTTCTTGGACCTCAACTGGCGGTCGTGTCTATCAATAATAGCAACCGGCTCCTCCTCATAGCCCAACCTCTCATCCAACTGAATAGTGCTGAAATCAACCACGTGAGAGAAGTCGGTGTGGTACCTCCGGAGCATGGATACATGAGTGGTACCTCCGGAGCATGGATACATGAAAAACTTGATGAACTCCTTATAATCTAGGAGGCAAGGCCAGCTCATAAGCAACCTCCCCAATCCGCCTCAACACCTTGAAGGGACCTATAAACCTCGAGCTCAACTTGCCCTTCTTCCCAAACCTCATAATACCCTTCATGGGTGAGACTTTCAACATGACCCTATCTCCCTCCATAAATGATACATCACACGCCCTCTGATCCGCGTAACTCTTCTGACTGGACTGTGATGTGCGAAGCCTCTCCTGAATCAACTTCACTTTCTCCAAGGCATCCCTCACCAGGTCGGTGCCATATAACTTAGCCTCGCCAGGCTCAAACCACCCGATAGGGAAACAACATCGTCGACCATACAAAGCCTCAAATGGTGCCATCTCAATGCTGGACAAATAACTATTATTGTAAGCAAACTCGGCCAAAGGCAAGAACTGGTCCCACTGACCTCCGAAGTCAATCACACATGCCATGAGCATGTCCTCCAATATCTGAACTGTACGCTCCGACTGACCATCAGTCTGAGGGTGAAATGCTATGTTGAGGTCTATCTGGGTACCCATCTTACTATGCAATGCTCTCCAGAAGTGCGAGGTGAACTGAGGACCTCGATCTGATATGATGGACACCGGCACACCATGCAACCGGACTATCTCCTGAATGTAGATCTGGGCCAACCTCTCAAAAGTATAAGTAGTAGCTACTGGAATGAAATGCGCCGATTTGGTCAACCTACCACAATGGCCTAAACCGCGTCAACCTTCCGCAAGGTCCGAGGCAACCCAACCACGAAGTCCATAGTGATCCGCTCCCATTTCCACTCAGGAATGGGCATCTGCTGAAGTAGGCCTCCTTGCCTCTGGTGCTCATACTTCACCTGCTGG
>ML411533.1:101763-128716 GCA_005239525.1 Nicotiana knightiana
GCCAAGGACTGAATGTCCAAGGCTAGAGGTCTCTCCTCTGCTGCAATATAAGCCAAGCTACCCATACTCTCCGCCTTCCTGCTCAAAGCATCTGCTACCACATTTGCCTTGCCCGGGTGATAAAGAATGGTGATATCATAATCCTTCAACAACTCAAGCCATCTGCGATGCCTCAAATTAAGATCCTTCTGCTTGAACAAGTGCTGCAAGCTACAGTGGTCTGTATAAACCTCACAGGACACTTCATACAAGTAGTGCCTCCAAATCTTAAGAACATGAACAATCGCCGCCAACTCCAAATCGTGCACATGGTAATTCTTCTCATGAACCTTCAGCTGGTGTGAAGCATAAGCAATAACTCTCCCATCTTGCATCAATACACACCCCAAGCCAACGCATGAAGCGTCTCTATATACTGTGTACATCCCAGAACCGTAAGGCAATACTAGAACTGGTGCTGAGGTCAATGCTGTCTTGAGCTTCTGAAAGCTTGCTCACACTCGTCATACCATCGAAACGGGGCATTCTTCTGAGTCAATCTATTCAATGGATCTGCAATAGAAGAGAACCCCTCCACAAATCGGCGATAATAACATGTTAGGCCCAAAAAGCTCCTGATCTCTATAGCTGAAGTAGGACGCGACCAACTCTGAACTGCCTCGATCTTCTGAGGATCAACCTTGATACTCTCTCCGGACACCACGTGCCCCAAAAATACCACAGAATCCAACCAGAACTCACACTTGGAGAACATAGCATATAGCTTTTGTTCTCGTAAGCTCTGGAACACAACTCTCAAATGATGCTCGTGCTCCCCCAGGCTGTGTGAGTAAATCAAAATGTCATCAATGAAGACAATGACAAAGGAATCAATATACGACCTGAACACCCTATTCATCAAGTCCATAAATGCCGCTGGAGCATTAGTCAAACGAAAGAACATCACCAGGAACTCATAATGGCAATATCTCGTACGAAACGCAGTCTTCGGAACATCTGAAGCCCGAATCCTCAACTGATGATACCCCGATCTCAAATCAATCTTAGAAAACACACGAGCACCCTGAAAATGGTCAAACAAATCAGCGATTCACGACAAAGGATACTTGTTCTTAATGGTAACTTTGTTCAACTGTCGGTAATCAATACACATCCGCATAGACCCATCCTTCTTCTTCACAAATAGAACTGGAGCACCCCACGACGATACACTCGGTCTGATGAACCCCTTAGCTAACAACTCCTCAAGCTGCTCCTTCAACTCCTTCAACTCTTTCGGAGCCATATGGTACGGAGGAATAGATATAGGCTGGGTGTCTAGAGCTAAATCAATGCAGAAATCAATATCACGATCCAGAGGCATGCCTGGAAGATCCGAAGGAAATACATCAGCAAACTCTCGAACAACTGGCACCGAATCAATCGTCGGAGACTCGGCGGTGGTGTCCCGCACATAAGCAAAATAGGCCAGACAACCCTTCTCGACCATATGTCGAGCCTTTAAGAATGAAATAACCCGGCTGGCTGTACTAACTGATGAACCTCTCCACTCCAGCCTAGGCGACTCGAGCATGGCTAAAGTGACGGTCTTGGCATGGCAATCTAGCACGACATGATAAGGAGATAGCCAATCCATGCGTAAAAAAATCTCAAAATCAACCATGTCGAGCAATAAGAGATCCGCTCGAGTCTCGAACCCACAAAATGAAATCACACAGGACCGGCAAATCTGGTCTAAAATGACAGAATCGTCCACGGGAGTGGACACATAAATAGATGAACCCAAGGACTCACGAGGGACATCCAGAAAATGAGCAAATAAGACCAAAACATAGGAATAAGTGGATCTTGGATCAAATAACACTGATGCCTCTCTACCACATACTGTAATAATACCTGTGATCACGGCGTCTGAGGCCACTGCATCTGATCTGGCCTGAATGGCATAGAATCTGGCTAGAGTTCCGGAAGAATGAGCTCCACCGGAGTGAATAGGGCTTCCTGACCTCCCCCTAACTGGCCTCCACCTCTAGGACGACCCCTGCCGACCTGTTCTCCACCTCTAGGTGGCCGGACTGCTGGTGCCGAACCCATCGGCTGATAACCATATTATATAGCCTTGCCCCGAAACCTGGGACACTGCCTCTTCATATGACCTGGCTCTCCACACTCGTAACAACTCCCAGGTACCATAGTCTGCTGCCCCGAAGAAGAACCCTGAATGGCCGGAGGGCGATGAGAGCCCTCTAGCATAGCACTGAAGTAAGGGCCGGAGGATCTCGGATGACTGGGGTAACCACTGTGTGAACTCTAAATACCTGGAGGACGGTAGGAACGCTCTGGCATGGCGCTGAAATGAGGCCTCGCTGGAATACCTCGGGGAGGTGGTGGAGGTGCTGAATATAAAGGCCTGCTGGGCTGACCACTGCTATACTGACCCCTGCCCCTAGCTGGGGCACCTCTGAAATCTCCATAGAATCTAGCCCTCTTATCCTGCTATCCCTACTCCCTGCTCCTCGACCGATACCCCTCGATCCTGCGAGCAATCTCTACCACGAGCTTATAAGGAGTACCCATCTCCACCTCTCGGGCCATAGTGGCCCTAATACCTGGGTGCAACCCAGCGACAAATCTCCGCACCCTCTCTGCATCAGTGGGCAATATCATAAGTGCATGGTAGGACAAATCTGAAAATCTGGCCTCATAATCTGTCACTGACATTTGCCCCTGCCCTAGCCGCTCAAACTGGTACCGCAACTCTTCCCTCTTAGAGGGTGGGATATATCTATCCAGAAACATCTGTGTGAACTGCTCCCAAGTGACAGGAGGAGAATCTGCTGGTCTACTGAGAATATAGGACTGCCACCACCTACGAGCCCTACCCTCATGTTGTGCAGTTTGTCCCTGCACCTATCCACAAAATCCTGGGCGTCCTCGCCTCACTCACCCTAAAGACTGGAGGGTGCAATCGGGTCCATCTATCCAATAACTTCTGCGGATCACCGTTCGCAGCTAGTCTAGGCTCAGGTGCTGCTGCAACAGGCTGGACCCTACCCACGGGCAGTGTACCCGGGGTATGATGTAATTCTGTTGTCTGACCTGCAGCCTGGGCAGTAGGGGTCTGGACTCCCCCTCCCGCCTGAGAAGTGGCAGGATCTGCTGGAAATAAACCAGCCTAGGACATAGTGTCCATAAATCTCATCATACGGCGCATGACTGCCTGGAAGCCTGGCGCCGTTATAAAGTCTACTGGTGCAGTATCTGCTGGAGGCACCTCATCCTGCTCCTCTATAATATGATCCTTTGGTGGCAGGACCAGAATAGCTCTGGGACTCCCTCGTCCCCTACCACAGGCCGATGCCCTTCCCCGGCCTCTATCGCGGCCTCGGACAGCGGGGGTAGCGGCCCTTCCCGGGTCTGGAACCTTAGATGCGCGCGTCCTCACCATCTGAGAGAATAGAATAATGAATTTAGTAAATCATCGATGACACAATAGAATAAGAAAAAGGGAGGTTTCCTAACACCCTATAGCGTCCTGAAGATGAGTACAGACGTCTCCGTACCGATCCGCAAGACTCTACTGGGTTTGCCCGTGACTCGTGAGATTTATGTTAACCTAGTTCTCTGATACCATGTTGTCACGACCCAAAATCCAACATAGGTCGTGATGGCGCCCAACACCCGAGTCAGGTAAGCCAATAGTTGTTTACTAACAAGATTCTCCTTATTTGGCATACCAACCCCACATATTCCAAAATTTTTTAAGCTTAGGTCATTTAAATAAAAGCGGAAACCTTAACCAACTTTAAGTAAATACAGCCACAATGATCATGAACCAATATATACAGTCCCAAAATAAAGAGTCTACTATGTGTGTGCTAGGAACTAGTGTCACAAGTCAACAGGCGAACTAGTAGAATATACAAAAGATGATACAAACTGTACTACTGTCTGAAAGAAGTAGACAAAAATAAACAAAAGTTAACTCCAAAGTACTGCTGAGAATCCCTAAGGGAGGCAGCTCACTGTGGAGTCAGGTCAAGAATATACGTCAAGCTCCGGCTGGATAACCAGAAGCAACAACCTCGGAACCTGTACAATTAAGTACAGAAGTGCAGCATGAGTACATAAATATATATGTACCCAGTGAGTATCCCGCCTAACCTCGAAGAGGTAGTGACGAGAGGTCGACATGACACTCACTAAGGTCCAACAATATAATCTAACAAAATATAATAGAAACGGTAGGCATGTAAAGACACTGAAACAACAAGTATATATATAAGACACTGAAATCCAGGAAGAATACTAGGAATAAATAAACAATTACCACTTCACTTTTCCCTAAATATCTGCCAGATCAATATCCAGGAATTTAGTAACAAATAAATCATACGCTTGAAGGGTAAGGACAACCGGCAGGAGTCATAAGATAGTCATGTCTGTGCACTGTCGAGGATCGAACGGCCCGTACCAAAAGTGCACCTCTCCACAAAGTACTCATATCTATGCACTGCCGAGGATCGAACGACCTGTACCAAAAGTGCATCTCTCAATCCACCGTGGCGTACGGCCCGTTCCCATAAGAGTGGGGGAAATCACACTCCGCTCGCGGAATGTAAATTGCGAAGCGGTCACATGTACACACATTATTCCTTTTAAAAGAGAATACTTTCCAGTGAACAATTCTTACAAGTTTTTCTCAAATTTCTTAACTGCGGGGAAATAAGAAACATGTAACATTAATCCATATCAAGTAAAACACGAGGCATCATGTGGGCCTAACTCGTCACTTTGTACGTACGTAGCCCCCACAAATTATCACATATAGCATTTAATCACCTGGTGGGGGGGACATCCTTACAAGGTTAGAAAAGAGACTCACCTTGCATCGAATTTACTCCCCGGACCGAAACGCGCCCGAAACTCCGAACTCTACACTCGAGGACTAGAAGCTAGCCAAATGTTACCCAAATACATTAATTTTGTATTCAAAGCATGGAATACTCCTATTACTTAGCCCAAATTCACCATTCTTGAAAAAAAATCTAAAATCTGACCTCGGGCCTGCATGCTCGGATTCCAATAATTCTTGAAGGAAACACTCACCCAAAGCTTAAGGATCATAAATATACGATTTTTACTTGATTTCATAGCTAATTCACGGTTAAATTCTCAAATTATCGAAAGCCCAATGTTAGTACCCAATACTTGATTTTCACTAATTATGTGATTAAACTTAACTAGGAATTCACGCATTAAGCTAATATTAGAGTAGAATTTACTTACCTCCAATAACCAGGCCGTTTGCCCCTCTAAAAATGGTGTAAATCACCTCAAGGAAGAAGAAGAAGATGAGAAAAATGAATTAAAACCCATATATAAAAACACATTGTCTGAATAGTGTTTCTGGACCTGCAGCTCGAGGACCACAATGCGGTCTCGCATCTGCGAGCAAAGGCTCGCACCTGCGGAAATGGACTGGGGAGCCTGGGCCCGCACCTGCGGAGTGGAGACCGCACCTGTGGCTTCGCTCCTGCAGAACTTTGTCCGCACCTGCGAGAACTGGACAGACCACTGGGGGTCGCACCTGCGAGGCTGGGACCGCAGGAGCGGTCCCGCACCTGCGACTGGTCAACCGCACCTGTGGTCACACCAGAACAGGTGCACCAGCAGCTATTTCAGCTGGTTTTTGGCCTGGTGTGGTGTACGGGAGGAACCTGTGCCTACCCGAGCCCCCGTCCAAATATACCAACAAGTCTCAGATTATAATACGGACTCGCTCGAGCCTTCGGAACATCCAAAACAACGCTAAAACTCAAAAGCACACCTTAAAACCCCAAGAACCAAACTTAGGAACTTTAAGTTTTCTAGACTTCGGTAACAACGCGCCGAACCCACCTATATTACTCGGAAGTACACCAAATTTTGCATGCAAGTCATAAATGACAAAACAGAACTATTCCCGATCTCGAAATTCCATTCGGACCTTGATAACACAGAAACACGTCCTAAACCACAATAGGAACTTAAGGAACTTCTTATTTCAATATTGGGCGCTGAAACGCTCCCGGGTCATCAGAAACCCATTCCGACCAGGTCCAAAATCATCATACGAAGCTATTGGAACTGACGAAACTCGATTCCGAGGTTGTCTACCCAAAATGTTGACCGAAGTCAAACTTGGCCTTAAAGGCCAACCTTAAGGAACAAAATGTTCCTATAGCACTCTAAACACCTCCGAATCCCGGACCACCAGTCCCCGCAAGTCATAAATTGTAATAAACCTCTATGGGAAGTTTCATTTAGGGGAACAGGGTCTGATAACGCAAAATAAACGGTCGGGTCGTTACAAACGGATCGAACGACTATCGAGTTCCGGAAAGAAAGGAATACCTCTGTTTTGATTGCGTGGAAACTAGTATACAAACTAAAGAGTTTTCAAGGGAGGTAAAGGTAAGACAATAATATTAGTAGTAGATATTTATGTGGCCAAGAACCTCTCCCAAAAACCTCTAATGGCTGGTATTTAAAGGTGCGAGTTAGGGTTCCTCTAGAGTTAGTTTGGTCAGGATTTTTAGGTTCAAAATTGAGTCAAGGGACGTTCAAATTTGAATGTTGGGTGCTCTTTCATGGCAGATCCATTTCGAGGAAAAAGAAAGAGAGATAATGGAAAATTCAGAGAGTTAAAACCAAAAAATGATTAAATTAGCATATACCTCTTGATATGGCAGAGATACGCCACAGAAAATGCCAAAAAATGGAGATATTATCGACTGCAATGTGAAGATTTGATTTGCTTTGGGGAGAAAAAATGATAATGCATCTACAAACCAGCAAAAGTGAAGGCGAAAAGAGATCTCCTATGCTCGAAATAGGCACACAATGTTCTGGTCTTGGGTGGTGGAGGTCAAAGCTTGGTTAAAACTGGAGATAAAGCCAAATTCTTGCTCTGCCATCGCAGAGAAAGAGAGGGAGAGAGAGATGAGGAAATGTCTAGGGTTTCATAGTTAAAATCATCTTGGCCTTAGGATTAAAGATTGATGGTTGAGATTATTCTAAAAAGTTATATAAAAAGGAAAAAGAAAATGAATACCAATATTAATTTATGTGATTTTCTAGAAGGGTCTAAAAGGGGTATGGGGTGGTGCTTGAAACGGTAAAGAAAAACTAGTTTTAGGCAAATATTTAGTGCCATTAATTAGAAGAGAAATGGGCATCTAAAATAGTGTGATTTGAACCCTTTTTATGCAAATTAATTGAGAACAATTAAGGTAATTAGATATTATAGTTTTATTTGAATACCATAAATAATTTTGATTTGAATATTATATTTTGTATTAAATATTATAATTTTGAATGGAATATTGTATTTCTGAAATGAATATTGTAGTTGCAGATTGAATACTATATTTTAAAATCGAATACATTAGAATTGAATATTGTAGTTCATATGAAATACTATAAACATACTGTTAGTTTCTATACCAAAATCTTAGCATGAATAGTGTTAGTTTTTTTTCTTTTACCAATATTTGTATGTATACTATTAGTTTTAATGGAATAGTAGTAGGTGCATGTACAATTAATTTTTGATTGGATGTAGATATGATGTTAGTTTTGTTAGAATTCTGGTATACTGTCATGACCCAAAAATTCCTAAGGTCGTGATGGCGCCGGACATCCATGTCAGGCAAGCCAACTCATTAATTAATTGAAAGAACTTTTCGGTTTTAACATTTATGAAAATATTTCCTTTCACTTAATTACATAACAACCAAATAAAAGTCTGTTAGTTGAAAACGATGGTTTAAAATTACACTTAAACAGTTATATCCCAACACATATCCCAGAACCCGGTGTCACAAGTACATGAGCAATTTCTAAGAATTTATACAATCATTAAAAAGCCTGTCCGAAATACAACTGGACAAGGAAATTTAAAATAAAATAAATACAGTATGAAGGAGACTCTGTCAGCTGCGGATCGCCTCCAGATGATGCAACTCGCCTAAGTCTCCGAATCCTCCACATTGCTATGAAAGTACCTGCGCAATAAAATGCACAGCAAGTGTGCATGAGTACAAAAATAACGTGTACTCAGTAAGTCGCACGCCTAACCTCAGAGATGTAGTGACGAGAGGTCAAATTAGACACTTACTAACTGTCAATTTAGAATATTTAGGTATGACACTAAGCATGATTTATCATAGGCAATTTATAAAAACATGATTTAAATATCTCTCAACTCCGTTCACATTTAACACTTTATATCTTCGTCATATTAACAATTAATCAACATGGTGATTTAATCAAATAATAATAAATCGACGAGAAAGAACAACTTCTTCCAAAATATTTTTAATAACTTTAAATCTCTGTCATTTCAATTGATAATTTAATATTTCAGGCCAATAATCAGGCAAAAATCATAACAACTATGCAGCAAATATCATGGGCAAGCAATGCCGAGGGTCGAACGGCGCGGACCAACAATAATAAATTGTGCACTGTCGAAGGGTCGAACGGCTCGAACCATAGATGCATCTATTTTTCCCCGCTCGCGAATCGATCATGCGACGCGGTCAACATAAAATAATAAGGCTAGCCTGCTCGCGAATCATACCTGCGACTCAGGTGCTCATATGTACACATATTCACATAATAAATCCGTGTTTTATCAAGAAAATAGTTTTCTCAGGAAAGTGGTAAAATCCTTATTTAAAAGAAACATGAAATATAGGTTTTGAAATCGTTTGTTTTTTAACTCATTTGTCAAGTTTAATGATATTCCATGATACAGCCCAATCCACGTACACAAATATCCACAGAGGAATCCATTCTCTTTCTAGAAGGTTAACAAAAATGAACTTTAGTTTTCTTTTAGATATTCAATTACGTCTTCGATTATATTAGCAGTTTAATATTACAGGCAGGATTACAGGTATAACACGTAAGACATGCTAGTGGGTCCTAGACTACCCGGACATGGCATAATAGTAGCTTTGTGGGGATTGTCGTCACCTCGTGCGTACGTAGCCCCTGAAGATAATAGCATGTACTGAATTAATTCACCTAGGGGGACGATTCTCCCTAAAAAATTTAGAAAAGAGACTTACCTCGCTCCGAAATTCCAACACCGGCTTCCAAGCCCCTCCGATGACTCCAACGGACACACAACGCTCCGAAACTACCACATAACGGCAAAGCAATGAAAATTCATCCTAATACTCACAACAAATACAGATTATATACTTTCCCAACCCCGCTCGGAGAAATGACCAAAATGGCCTTGGGCCCACGTGCCCGAAAATCCGAAATTCTTGAAGATACATGCTACCCATAGCTCTACTAGTTCAATCATGCAATTTACTCTACATTCCATACTCAAATTCGTGGCTAAGTTCAAAATTTACATTTTCTAGGTTTCTTCAAAAATTTCCCAAATTCCTACCAATTTCCATGCCTAATCCATGCATATAATCTTGTATTTACCTAACAAACGGAAGGAGTTCACTTAGCTTGATGCCTGACGAAAATCCCCCTTGAAATGCTCTCCAAGAATCGCCCATGACAATGAAAAATGGGTGAGAAATGACAAGAACCCGTCTTTAAAACATTCTGTCCAGGCCTCTCTTTGCACCTGTGGTCCAATAGCCGCTCCTGCGGCTCTGCACCTGCAAAAATTCCATCGCAGGTGTGGCTCTGACTCAACCCAACATTTCTTGCTTCCGCGGTCCCTTCCCTGCACCTACGCTTCCGCAGGTGCGACCCATCTTCCGCACTTGCGGCCTCCTTAGCTTCAGCCCCAAAACTCGCACCTGCGGCGCCGTTAGCCGCACCCGTGGCTCTGCACCTGCAGTTAAAGCCTCGCAGGTGCGGTCACACCAGATGACAGCAGCCTTTAGCCTTTTTCAACTTCAAACATCGATCCGTTAATCACCCGGAATTCACCCGAGGCCCCTGGAACCCCGTCAATTATACCAACCTGTTCCAAAACATAATGCGGACTTGCTCGAGGCCTCAAATCACATCAAACAACATCGAAACCACGAATCGCACCCAATTCCCAACTTTATGAACTTAGAAATTTCCAACTTCTACATCCGATGCCGAAACCTATCAAATCATGTCCGATTGACCTCAAATTTTGCACACAAGTCATATTCAACATTACAGATCTGCTCCAACTTCCGGAACCGCATTTCGATGTCGATATCAAAACTTCCACTTCCGGTCGGATTTCTCAAAAACCTTTAAATTTCTATCTTTAGCCAAATGACTCCAAAATGACCTACGGACATCCAAATTCACTTCTAATCGCGCTCCCAACTTCAGAATCACCATACGAAGTTATTCCCAGACTCAGAATCCCAAAGACATCAACAACACTGAAATTCACTTGAAGCCCAATCTATGAAATTCTTCTAAAATGCTAACTCCCACAATATGCATCGAAACGCTCCCGGGTTATCCAAAAACCGATTCGGACATACGCCTAAGTCCGAAATCATCATACGAACCTGCTGGAACCTTCAAATCCTGATTCAGAGGTCGTTTACCCAAAATTCCAATCTTAGTTGATTTCTCCAACTTAAGGCTTTTGAAATGAGATTTTTCTTTCCAAATCGAATTCTAAAATTCCTGAAATTCAACTCCGTCCATGCCCACGGGTCATAATACCTGAAACGAAGCTGCTCACGACTTCAAACCGCTGAACGACGCGCTAGAGCTCAAAACGACCGGTCGGGTCATTACATTCTCCCCCACTTAAACCGAAGTTCGTCCTCAAACGTGCTAAGAGCTGCTTTTGAGTTACCTGAAATCACTGTTTAACATCTCAAGCACCTGCCCGTGCTACCACAACCCAGTTGAGCACATTAGCTTGATCAAATCTGAAGACGTTTTCTTTTATCCATGTAATAAGCTCAGAACCTAGTTCCAACACTTGAAAGTTTCTCTACGATGCCTAGTTCCAATATATAAACACTGCATCAACTATAACATGACATACCAGAACATGACTACATACCTTTGCTGAATCGGCACCAACAAATGAAGTGCGCAGAAATTCATACTCAACTGCAGAGTTAACAAATCCTTGAATACCTCATCTTGGCTAGAATCATCACTTCATTATGAACCTGAATAATGGTATTTGCTCTTTAATATATACTTCACATAGCCTCATCGCATTGATCCCTGATCCGATAATCTCGTCTCACCCAGTATGAACTGCTCAGACAACAAATCACCCCAAACATGGCCAACAACCTCACATGACACCACATCGCGACAATAGACCATAACTTGAACATGATAATAAGAAACGACTCAGGATGGAACTATTCAGCTCATGCAACTAATATGAATTCTTACCAGAAAATAGGAAATAAAACACAAGCAAATAAATACATATTAACCCTTCTCATCATCACACTGTTGCAGCGTGCAACCCGATCCACAATAAAATTTACATAAGAAGATATATATATATATATATATATATATATATATATATATATATATATAGAGCTGATTTGCTCACTCTTACGAATTACTGAATATCGATCACAAGAACGCTAAGTGCATAATACCATCCTGGGGAGTCTGATAGAGACGTAGGCTACAAAACTCAAGCACAACTGAGGTGCGATATATATACATACACTCTGAATCTCAAGAGCTATCCTGCTCACATGACATCCCCACTACACGGGACCTCAACACATAAGAAATTATCAAAGCTGTTTCACAACTCACACGACACAATCACAATAACACATGAATCTGACAAAGACGGAACAACACCCGCTGTTCTAATACCTTTCCATAAAAAATGGTCTACTGAAAGGAACATGCCTGGCTCATATGGAGCCCATAATCATATTTGAATCCATCCACAAACATCGAGCCACCTTGCTCGCACCAAACTAAGCTATTAGCTTTTATCTAGGTCCATATCAACCCACTTCCTCTCATAATACACGAGAACAACCATCATTACCGGGACAAACACCCCATAATCCATAATCAACTGAACCGAACACCTTCCAGGCATAAATCCTCTATTAAGCAACATTGCACTTCTTTATACTCAGTCCAAATCTTCAATCCATCAAGTGACTACATGTCACACTTCATACCATCTTTCCACGGTCACTCTTCCACGACCTTCCACACAAGGCAACAAGTCTGCACATCCACCACTGGCCATGCTACGCTGTAAGACAATTCAAGAACTCATAACTAGAGTACAAAGCCTCTTCCACCGAATCTCAATCTCAGGTGACAGTGAAGATAACACCGGCTTACTCTGAACTTTCAAATCACTTTTCCTTGCTCTTCCGAGCTCATTACATCCTTATAAACATCGGAACTAAATCTCGATTCTTACTCCTAGTTACATACTGCTTTCCGCACCTAACATACCAACATGAGGTAGCGCAAGAATTCCATCATAACTTCCGAACCAAAAATAGGGTGAGCTCTTCATCATATAGAAACATTTTACTTAACTCAATTCAAGAGTACCATCTCAACACACGAGTGAATTCCCATTATCACCCAATCATGCAAATCCTTAAGTAGTAGTATATACCACCATAACCCTTCCGGGGTCTGCCTACACCTAGCAGGCCACAACACTCAATGCTCCCACATAAAATCCATTACGAGGGCCGACAAGCCCGACACACACCGGCACATGCCACATGCATAACTAAATCACATCAAAGGAACTGATCACTACCGCAATGTGTCATTTCAACCATGGCTAATCAATCTATCTTCGCCTCAGGAATAATAACAACTTCTTTCAACCCATATCAAACTCAACCCTCACTCATCCCGAGTGACCTTGATTCACGAGACGATGCTGCCTAAATCACGCAACCTGTCTCATACCCTTCTGTTAATGTTTCTACAATCCGGAGTCTATTTCTCTCACTCCTCCAATACTATCATGCATGCTGAAACACATCATAGAACCTTCCAACCATCCTCCTCTTTCTCAGAAGTTACTCTGCAAAAGATCGATTCTCGATCATATTGCTGCCTGAAATTCTTAAATGCCGCATTCTTAACTTTTGAACTCACTAGGACCGTTATTGAGAGTCACCCACTCTGTCTGGCCCCGAATACAATCAACTCCAAGGCTCTCCTAGCACAGGAACACCTTTTTCAATGAAACACGTGACTGAGTCACTATCCTTACAACTCGCCCATGCCTTAAGCATAAATTCTGAATTTTCCAAAGCCTAACCCTGGCCCGACAGGGCCAACTTTTGCACATATACATCGAATCCCACGCACAATCACCATTTTACTCCTTTTCCTTAGCTGTAACACTTGTCGATACATCGACAATCCGTAACCCTATGATAACACAATCCTACAACTCAACTGCAGATTGTGGGACTCCCCCACTTAACCCGAAGCTACTCCTTGCACCATTCTAGACCCTGCTGAGATCCTTTCTCCTTGTTAACACGATCTTGCTCACCCAATCCGTCCAATTCTTCCAAATTCTCTTGCTAGCGCTCCCTAAATACTCAGATCCTCTAGCATCCTTCACACATTGTACCTCCTACCGACTAGCCACTAGAACTCCTCTCCAAGACCTTCCAACCCCGTCATCACTAACCTATTCACGGAAGGCAACCTACCTGTGGAAATCACCTGCGGACACCTCCCAACGACGCTGAAATGCACGCTCTCTGCGACTTCAATACCCCATCCTACGCCCTGCTTCATTTACCAACTTTACTAGTCCGTCCACTCCTCATGGACATCCATTAAATGCGCGACAATATCTTCAAATTCTAAGTTATGCTGCCGCTCCCCCACTTTGTGACTGCTCGACTTCCGCTTCTTACACCTGGCCTCTTAGAAATGGAACCACCGCCCAACCTCACTCCAGGATCATTCTCTGTAGCTCTCAAACCAGCAAACCACCACGACTTCAAGCTCTTCGAAGGTCATCTTCCTCTAGCTGCCTTCGTTATCAATACTTATCCGGTACTGAACCACCGCACCTCACGATCTCTGTCAACCACATTCTTCAATACTTCCTCTCAATACTCTGACCCCACGTAACCGAAGAACCCATAACACCGCCGAACTTGACACATTCCATCCGATCAATGACAACGACTACACGTCACAGGTGCATATCCCACCTCAATTGAAGAGACCAAGTCTTACTATTTTATCAACCCCAACCGGACCATTCATAACCCGAATGCCTTTCCTCTGCCGGAACTAAAATACCGAAATCTCGAAATCACACTCTGAGAAGACCTCCCTTCAAACCATTCATTACCCCCCAACATACGGGTAAGCATTCTATCATCATATCGACACCGCGCGACAATCAACTGCAAACATCATCACTATCCGAGCACAACCTTAAGGCTCCGAGAAATACAGCTACTGAGCTGAAACAACATATTACCCTTTTACAGGGCCATAACAACAACCACGGCCAATTACACATGGAAGCATCTCGAATTACATTCGTAGCACCATTTCCATTCCTCAAATTCCTGATCCATAGCAAGCGCTTCGCGACGCGTAAGATTGAGTAGGGATGCACATAGGCTCTCAAAACCAAAGGAATCAACTCGCACGATGAGGAATCAAGAAGGGAAGTACTCCTAACAGCCCCGTAGCCTCTCGAAGATAAGTACAGACGTCTCCGTACCAATCTGTAAGACTCTACTAGACTTTTTCATGACTCGAGAGACCTACGGGAACCTAGCGCTCTGATACCATGTTGTCACGACCCAAAAATCCCTAAGGTCGTGAAAATATAATAACCAAAAATCCTAAAAATCCCATAGCGCTCTGAGACCTACGGGAACCTAGCGCTCTGATTCTGGTTTTAACATTTATGAAAATATTTTCTTTCACTCAATTACATAATAACCAAATAAAAGTCTGTTAATTAAAAATGATGGTTTAAATAATACACTTAAACAGTTATATCCCAGAACCCAGTGTCACAAGTACATGAGCAATTTTTAAGAATTTATACAATCATTAAAAGGCCTGTCCGAAATACAACCGGACAAGAAAATTTAAAATGAAATAAATATAGTATGAAGGAGACTCTGTCAGCTGCGGATCGCCTCTGGATGATGAGGCTCACCTAAGTCTCCGAATCCTCCACATTTCTATGAAAGTACCTGTGCAATAAAATGCACATCAAGTGTAGCATGAGTACAAAAATAACGTGTACTCAGTAAGTCGCCCGCCTAACCTCAGAGTGGTAGTGACGAGAGGTCAAATTAGACACTTACTAACGGTCAATTTAGAATATTTAGGTATGACTCTAAGCATGATTTATCATAGGCAATTTATAAAAACAGGATTTAAATATCTCTCAACTACGTTCACATTTAACACTTTATATCTTCGTCATATTAACAATTAATCAACATGGTGATTTACTCAAATAATAATAAATCGACGGGAAGGAACAACTTCTTCCAAAATCTTTTTAATAACTTTATATCTCTGTCATTTCAATTGATAATTTAATATTTCAGGTCAATAATCAAGCAAAAATCATAGCAACTACGCAACAAATATCATGCGCAGGCAATGCCGAGGGTCGAACGACGCATACCAATAATAATAAAATGTGCACTGCCGAAGGGTCGAACGACTCGAACCATAGATACATATTTTCCCCCGCTCGCGAATCGATCATGCGACGCGGTCAGCATAAAAATAATAAGGCTAGCCTACTCGCGAATCATACCTGCGACTCAGGTGCTCATATGTACACATATTCACATAATAAATCCGTATTTTATCAAGAAATCAATTTTCTCAGGAAAGTGGTAAAATCCTTATTTAAAAGAAACATGAAATATAGGTTTTGAAATCATTTGTTTTTGAAACTCATTTGTCAAGTTTAATGATATTCCATGATACAGCCCAGTCCAGGTACAAAAATATTCACAGAGGACTCCATTCTCTTTCTAGAAGATTAACAAAAATGAACTCTAGTTTTCTTTTAGATATTCAATTACGTCTTCGATTATATTAGCAGTTTAATATTACAGGCAGGATTACAGGTATAACACATAAGGCATGCTAGTGGGTCCTAGACTACCCGGACATGACATAATAGTAGTTACGCACGGACTCCCGTCACCTCGTGCGTAGCCCTCGAAGATAATAGCATGTAGTAAATTAATTCACCTAGGGTGATGATTCCCTCTCACAAAGTTAGAAAGGAGACTTACCTCACTCCGAAATTCAAACACCGGCTTCCAAGCGCCTCTGATGACTCCAACGGACGTACAACGCTATGAAACTACCACATAACGGCAAAGAATTGAAAATTCATCCTAATACTCACAACAAATTTAGATTATATACTTTCCCAACCCCGCTCGGAGAAATGACCAAAATTCCCTCGGGCCCACGTGCCCGGGAATCTAAAATTCTTGAAGATACATGCTACATATAGCTCTACTAGTTCAATCATACAATTTACTCTACATTCCATACTCATATTCGTGGCTAAATTCCATATTTATATTTTCTAGGTTTCTTAAAAAATTTCTCAAATTCCTACCAATTTTCATGCCTAATCCATGCATATAATCTTGTATTTACCTAACAAACGGAAAGAATTTTCTTACCTTGATGCTTGACGAAAATCCCCCTTGAAATGCTTTTCAAGAATCGCCCATGACAATGAAAAATGGGTGAGAAGTGACAAGAACCCGTCTTTAAAACATTCTGCCCAGGCCTCTCTTCGCATCAGCGGTCCAATAGCCGCTCCTGCAGCTCTGCACCTACGGAAATTCCATCGCAGGTGCGGCTCTGACTCAACCCAGCATTTCTCGCTTCTGCGGTCCCTTCCCCGTACCTACGCTTCCGCAGGTGCAACCCATCTTCCGCACCTGCGGCCTCCTCAGCTTCAGCCCCAAAAATCGCACCTGCGGCACCCTTAGCCGCATCCCGGCTCCGCACCTACGGTCAAAGCCTCACAGGTTCGGTCACACCAGATGACAGCAGCCTTTAGCCTTTTTCAACTTCAAACATCGATCCGTTAATCACTCGGAATCCACCTGAGGTCCCCGGGACCCCATCCAATTATACATACCTATTCCAAAACATAATGTGGACTTGCTCGAGGCCTCAAATCACATCAAACAACATCGAAACCACGAATCGCACCCAATTCCCAACTTTATGAACTTAGAAATTTCCAACTTCTACATCCGATGTCGAAACCTATCAAATCACGTCCGATTGACCTCAAATTTTGCGCACAAGTCATATTCAACATTACGGATCTGCTCCAACTTCCGGAATCGCATTCCGACCTTGATATCAAAACTTCCACTTCCGGTCGGATTTCTCAAAAACCTTTAAATTTCTATCTTTAGCCAAATGACTCCAAAATGACCTACGGACATCTAAATTCACTTCCAATCGCGCTCCCAACTCCAGAATCACCATACAAAGCTATTCCTAGACTCGGAATCCCAAACGGACATCAACAACACTGAAATGCATTTCAAGCCCAAATCTATGAAATTCTTTTAAAATGCTAACTCCCACAATGTGCATCGAAACGCTCCCTGGTTATCCAAAATCCGATCCGGACATACGCCCAAGTCCGAAATCATCATACGAACCTGCTAGAACCTTCAAATCTTGATTCAGAGGTCGTTTACTCAAAATTCTAATCTTAGTTGATTTCTCCAACTTAAGGCTTCTATAATGAGAATTTTCTTTCCAAATCAAATTCTAAACTTTCTGAAATTGAATTCCGACCACGGGTCATAATACATGAAACGAAGTTGCTCACGACTTCAAACTGCTGAACGACGCGCTAGAGCTCAAAACGACCGGTCAGGTCGTTACATATACATACTGTAATAACTTTTTTTTATTGGAATATTTATAATTTCTATTGGAATATTTATTAATTTATTGTTAGTTTGATTAGAATATTAGTCTTTAATTTGGAATATAATTTTATGATTGGAATATCGGTATATATATCGTTACTTCTATTGGAATACGGGTAGATATATTGAAATACAAATATATTTAATAACTTTTGTTAAAGAATCTCATCCAAAACTTAGGAATATGCTCTTGGAATAGAGAACTCAATTACGAAAAAAAAATGAGAACTTGCCAATTGAAAATGAGATTTACAGGGATAGAAGTGACCGTAATTAATAAGTTTTATTTTCTTAATATGCGTGATCTTAGGAATACTTCTATATTTCAGGCTTCGTGTTTCCAGTCTTGCAAAAGGTTTGGCACATTAATAGATATATAGTGTAAATTTTGGACACCTTAAATAATTTTAATTTTTGGGGTAAATCAAGAAAGTGGATATTATAAATGAGTATACCATGTAACTTTCCCATCTTAAAATTTATCCCTTTGAATAACATTGGACTTTGCTAAGATGCCCTAATTTACATTTAAAAGCCTTTTTTTTTACTTTAAATTTTACTATATTTCCATAATTCTAATAATTTATAATAAAATATATTATATTATATTGCTATAAAAATTAATATTTAGTATGTATGCAATTATAAATAGAAAATATAGATATAAATTATAATTGGCAAATAATGCTTGTATTAATTATTACAGTGCATTAACATTAAATAATAATGTGATGGTGATTAAGTAACTAAAATAATAATAATGATATAATTACAATAATGAATTATATTATGCCTAATAATCATATTTTATTTTAAAAATCTTGAGGCTAGAAAAATATAACAAATTTTTGGATAAAAATATATAAAATATATTTAGAAAACTATTAAGAATTAGGAAGTATATAAAAAAATTGATTAGGAAAAAGGAGGGCCAAAATTGGTTGTCAACAGCTGCCCCTCTTTGACCGTGGATGATGAAAGAGTCTTCTGACAAAACAATTGACTTAGTGACCAATTTTGTCCTGGCTTGTAAGTATGGATCAAAGTGTTGGAAGAATAATAAAAGAAATTTGGAAGTCTTATGAAATAAAAGGAAATTTAAGGACTTATGGTCGACCTATGATTTCTTAATCGCCTACTTACCTCGGGTTTCACGAGGGTCAGGCCATATGTAGTTCTAGACTCATGGTGCCAGGGAGGACCTAAAGATTGACGTGGATCCTAAAATACTGCTCCAATGTCGAATTATGGGAACACAGGGTGTCAAACACTAGGAGTCATGATTGAAAGAAAATATTTCGAAATAAGGATTTTGACAAAGATTTTTGGCAGTCAAGCCGAACGGAATCCGAAAATTGGTCTCTGAATTTTGCTGGCGAGTCTGGTTTCCTCCCCAGAAAATTGCCCCAGTTTGCTTCTTAAATAGAGTTCCACGTTGTGTTGTATTTCCTGCTAAGCTCAAAAGACTAGGAAAAATTGTTAGTAGATAAGATATAAAAACGCCATAAGTCATAAAAAATAATTTTATTAAAATGACACCTCTAGGCCGTTAATATAAAATAAGTCAGGTATTTTATAATTAATTCCTTGATCATGAGTAATGAAATGAGGCTTTGAGCCAATGATTTATGTAAATGGTGTCTCTCTGCGAGGACTTATGAAAATGAAGCATCCAACCGCATGATGGATAAAATGAGGCATTTAAGCCAATGATTGATGAAAATGAGGCATTTAAGCCAAGTGATGATGCAATTGAGGCGTTTAAGCCAAATGATTAATGAGGCTTTCCAAGCCAAATTATTTAAGATAATGAAAATATTTGTGGTGCATTTGCAAAGCAATTGTGTGGTGCATTTAAAAGTAATGGTGCAGTGTATTTGAAAGCATTTGCATTGCGCATTTGCAAGCAATGATATAGTGCTTTTGAAAGCATTTGTGCGGTGCATTTGAAAGCAATTGGAATTTGAAAGTATTTATATTGTGCCTTGTGTAAGCAATGGTGAATTTGAAAGCAATGGTTCAATGCATTTGAATGGTGCATTTGAAGTAGTGGTGCAGTGCATTTGCGGTGCGTTTGAAAATAATGGTGCGGTGCATCAGTGTGCAATATATTTAACGCCATGTGCGATGCAGTTTTCATTTAAAAGGTTAGTGACTGAAAAGTAATGACAAACAGTATATTAAAATATATCTTATAATCTCAAAATTAGATTTTAAGAATCATTACCATTCAAGAAGTGTAGTTTTCTATAAAGTACTATAAAAAATTCAAACCGCTTGACGAATGGTCTTGGTAATTATACTCGTTATTGATTTTTCTGCTTCCTCTATCTTGAAAATATGCATTCAAAGAAATATTGTGAGTTTTTAGGGGGAGGTTTATTTGTGTTGACTTTGATGATCTGACCTTTGACAATCTTGCGCTTCCGAATTTGTTTGGACTTGCAACCTCCGCCCAGTACTGAATCTTGGCAAACGAATACTTAAGAAAGTTGATGAAAATTTGATTTTTAATAAATAAGATATGCATAGATATATATTAAAAAAAAGTTGTTTCCAAAATATGAACGTGACATGCTTGTGAAACAAAGTGAACGTCCTCATCTGAAATCCTTTCATTTGTCTTGCTTGACCATCATTTGTCAATGACAGATGCCTTCTTACGACGACGCCTTCAAAAACTGCCCCAGTTTCCAACTTGGGGGAAATAATGAATTTTATGATAATGAGACCGAACCCACTGGGCTGCCTACGTATCCCCTCTTAAGCGGGAATCGGGTCAAACGTAGTTCATTTACATTAAGAAGCGTTACATAGAAAATAAATAGGTTGCCAGATATGTCTCTAGATGTAGTATCTCTTGACTGCTTCTGCGTTAATGGGCTTGGGCCATACTTCACCATCGGTTTCTGCTAAAATCAGTGATCCTCCAGTCAATACCCGATGCACCATGTACGGACCTTGCCAATTTGGTGCAAACTTTCCTTTAGCTTCATTTTGGTGCGAGAATATGCGCTTCAAAACCAGTTGCCCCGGTTTGAACTGCCTTGGTTTCACTTTCTTGTTGAAGTCTCTGGCCAACCTGTTTTGATAGAGTTGTCCATGGAAAACTGCATTCATTCTCTTCTCATCAATAAGCATTAGTTGTTCACCCATTCTGCATTGCTCAACTCGGCTTCCTGGATTACTCTCAAAGATGGTATTTCAACTTCCGCTGGTGATACAACTTCAGTTCCATAGACCAGAAGATAAGGTGTTGCCCTAGTTGATGTTCTAACTGTAGTGCGATATCCAAGGAGAGAAAACGGTAGCTTCTCGTGCCAATGCCTGTAGTTATCAATCATCTTCCGCAATATCTTCTTGATGTTCTTATTGGCTGCTTCAACGACTCCATTCATCTGAGGTCGGTAGGGAGTGGAATTTTGGTGAGTAATCTTGAACTTATCACATATTTCATGCATCAAATCACTATTGAGATTAGCTCCATTTTCTGTAATGATTGACTCAGGAATTCCAAATCGACTAACGGTGTTGTTGTGGAAAAAATCTGCTACCACCTTTTTTGTAACTGACTTGTATGAAAAAGCTTCTACCCACTTTGTGAAATAATCAATAGCTACCAAGATAAATCTATACCCATTCGATGCGGCAGGCTCAATAGGTCCAATGACATCCATGGCCCAAGCTGCAAATGGCCAAGGGGAACTTGTCACATTGAGTTCATTCGGTGGGACTCGAATCAAATCACCGTGAATCTGACACTGATGACATTTTTGTACAAAACGAATGCAATCTGTTTCCATGGTCATCCAAAAATAACCTGCTCGGAGAATTTTCTTTGCCAAAGTAAAACCATTCATGTGAGGCCCACACGTTCCTGCATGTATCTCTTCGATCAGCTTGGTTGCTTCTCTGGCATCTACACACCTCAACAGTCCTAAATCTGGGGTCCTTCTACAGGATTTGGCCGTTTAGGAAAAAATGATTTGCCAATCTCCTAAGCCTTCGCTTCTGGGTATTGGTTTCTTCTTCAGGGTAATCCCTTGTCTTGAGATACCTCTTAATGTCATAATACCATGGTTCTCCGTCTGGCTCTTCATCCACATGGAAACAATAAGCTGGTTGATCTTGCAAATTCACCTTGATGGGGTCTATGTAGTTCTTATCTGGATGTTGAATCTTTGAAGACAAAGTTGCCAAAGATCTGTGAACTCATTTTGAACTCTTGGAACATGCTTGAAGTCCACCTTGATAAACTTCCTACACAACTCCTTTACACAATGTAAGTACAATAGGATTTTTGTGTTCTTTGTATTCCATTCGCCTTGTACTTGATGAATCAACAAGTTTGAATCACCTATAACCAATAACTCTTGGATATTCATGTCAACCGCCAGTCTAAGCCCAAGTATACAAGCCTCATATTCTGCCATGTTGTTGGTGCACAGAAATCAAAGTTTGGCTGAGATTTGATAATGTTGCCCAGATTCTGAAACTAGTACTGCTCCAACTCTAACTCCTTTTAAGTTTGCGGCTCCATCGAAGAACATTCTCCAACCAGAGTATGCTTCTGAAATGTATTCTCCAGCGAACAATACTTCTTCATCTGGGAAGTATGTCCTAAGTGGCTTGTATTCTTCGTCCACGGGATTTTCAACGCGGTGGTAAGCCAAAGCTTGTCCTTTGATGGCCTTCTGAGTAACATACACGATGTCAAACTCACATAGCAAAATTTGCCACTTTGCCAGCTTCCCTGTAAGCATATGTTTCTGAAACATGTACTTGAGCGGGTCCATCCTGGAAATGAGATAAGTGGTGTATGCTGACAAGTAGTGCCTCAACTTTTTTGCAACCCAAGTTAAGGCGAAACAAGTGTGTTCCAACAAAGTATATCGTGCTTCATACAGTGTGAACTTCTTGCTCAAGTAGTATATGGCTTGCTCCTTCCTCCCAGTTTTATCATGTTGCCCCAAAACACATCCAAATGCATTATCTGATACGGACATGTATAATAGGAGTGGCCTTCCAGGTTCCGAAGGTACCAACACCGACGGGTTAGATAAATATTCCTTGATCCTATCAAAATCTCGTTGACATTCCTCTATCCATTTAGTAGTGGAATCTTTCCTCAGCATCTTGAATATCGGCTCGCAAATCACTGTTGATTGGGCTATGAAACGACTGATGTAGTTGAGGCGACCAAGGAAGCTCATCACGTCCTTCCGATTCTTTGGAGGTGGCAGGTCTTGGATAGCCTTTATCTTTGAAGGATCTAGCTCTACACCCCTTCTACTTACAATGAAACCTAATAATTTCCCCGCTGGAACCACGAATGCACATTGCGGGATTCAGTTTCAGATTGTATCGCCACAACTTATCAAAGAACTTCTTCAGGTCTACCAAGTGATCTGAACTCTTCCGTGACTTAATGATGACATCGTCCACATAGACCTCAATCTCTTTATGGATCATGTCACGGAAAATAGTTGTCATAGCTCTCATATATGTAGCACCTGCATTCTTGAGTCCAAAAGGCATCACCCGATAAAAATACACCCCCAAGGTGTGATAAAGGCTGTCTTCTCAGCATCATCTTCGTCCATCAAAATCTGGTGGTAGCCGGCAAAGCAATCCACAAATGACTACAGCTCATACTTTGCACAATTATAAATGAGTATGTGAATATTAGGGGGTGGGAAATCATCCTTCGGGCTAGCCTTGTTGAGATCCCGATAATCCACACATATTCTGATCTTCCCGTCCTTCTTTGGTACTGGTACTATATTGGCCAACTAGGTGGGGTACTTCGTGACGCGGATGACATGTGCATTAAATTGCTTGGAGACTTCTTCCTTGATCTTCAAACTTAAGTCTGTTTTGAATTTCCTTGTTTTTTTCTTTACCGGGGAACAAGATGGATCTGTTGGCAACTTATGTGAAACAATATTGTATTGGTAAAAAAGAGTTTCACACGTAAGCCAGCTTTTGACAACTCAGCCAGTCACGTGGACAAAGGAAAACGCGACAACTGGATGTGATTCTTTGAAGAGATACGGTACAAAGAGGCACAGTTAAGTGAACCCACGAACTTATCAGCCACGGGAAAACTCAACTTGATCAAGACGGGAGAGAGGCATGGTCAGAATGAATCTAGACAAAGCTACGGGCAGATTCAAGGACCCACAATTGATTAAACGTTGTGTAACTGAACCCCAATTATCGTTATCCTTTGTAACGCCTCATTAATGTCATAATTAGTCATTAATGAGTAATCATAACAGGAGTCGTACGTTATAATAATCTCCTATATAAGGGAGGTGAATACAACTTGTAAAGGCATCTGATTCTCGAATACAATCAACCTCGATTTTCTTTATTTCTGCAATATTGTCTATTATTCATTTTTCTCCATTACCTTGATTATCAGTGACCCGTATTCTTCTTAAAAATAAGCTTTAGTCAAAGGGTCTAATTCTTTGGTTAAAAAAATTGGTTCCGTTACCGGGAATCCGATAATCTTTGTTTACTTTTCAAGTGATATCCTCTGAATTATGTCAAACCCCAACGACAACAAATAGAAAACGAGTGAAAGCCCAGTTCCATCACCTTCAGGAACCCCACGTGGTTCGAGGGAACAATCCCCAGAAAGATCCAATAACAACAATGGTGATAATGATCAAACTGTGGAACAAGATCGTGTAAAGCAAATGATTGCAGAGTATGTGAGCCAAGCTTTGCAATAATTTGCCAGAGGATTACCGGCAGCGCTACCTACACCGCCGACACCACCCCCCAATAACACCATCACCATGGAAAATCCTCAATCTGGGTTGGCAAACTCAGGAAGACGAGATACTCCTAATGAAGCTCTCGAAACGAGACCAGGTATATCTAATAACTCAGAATTACAAAATTTATTGCTAACCATGTAGAAACAGATGAAGGAGCAGAACTGTCACATCGAACAAATTCCTGGAGTACCACCTATCATCAAAGGCATCGATGTTGATAGATATTCTCAACAACCTTGGAAGCCAAGTGCGGCACCCTTGCCTATACCCAAGAAGTTTAAAATGCCTGACGTTCCCAAATATGATGGAACAACTGACCCACGCGACCATGTGACTGCTTTCACTACTGGGGTAAAAGGCAACGACTTAACGAAACAAGAGATTGAATCAGTCCTTGTCAAAAAATTTGGGGAAACACTTACCAAAGGAGCCCTAACCTGGTATTCTCTTCTCCCTGAAAATTCTATTGACTCTTTTGCTGAGCTTGCAGATTCGTTTATAAAAGCACACTCTGGTGCACAAAAAGTTGAGAAGAGAATGGAAGACATATTCAAAATAAAACAAGGAGACACGGAACTATTCCGTGAGTTTGTAGACAGGTTTCAACAAGAAAAAATGCAGTTACCCAGGGTGCCTGATAATTGGGCAGCCATGGCATTTGCAAGCAACCTGAATGATAAAAGCTCAGAAGCCACGAGATGACTCAAGGAGAGTCTAAGAGAATTCCCCGCTACAATATGGAACGATGTATATAACAGGTACAGTACTAAACTCAGAATAAAAGAAGATATCATTGCTCGTTCGAGAGATGAATATCATTCCAGATCTATACGTCCTGAATCAGATAGAAGATCAGGTAAAAAAAGGTACGATCCTTACTTAGGACCCTCGGGACGCGATATCCGCCCCAGGTTCGAAAACACTAGGTCGGACTATAGACCACAAGGAAGAGACGTAGTCTCATCCTCGTCTAGATCCAGAAAAGATCGAGATGAACGACCTAGAGGTAGTACTCAAATTGGGGATCATACCTTTAATGTAAGTACTACTGAACTTGTCTCAATATTGAGGAACATGGGAGACAAGGTTAAGTGGCCCAAAGAGATGCGGTCAAATCTAAGTAGAAGAAACCCAGATCACTGGTGTGAATTTCACAACGATCATGGGCACAAAACCGCAGAGTGCAGATTTTTACAAGGTGAAATAGAAAATTTGTTAAAACAGAGCTATTTAACAGAATTGTTTAGTGATAAAGGTAAACAAGCATATATGAGGAACATGCAGGAGCCCCCAAAGCCTCCTTCTCCAAAACGAACCGTTAACATAATACACGGGGTGAAGAAGTAAACGGAGTGATTTGCAAAACAACCACAAAGTTGACAATTACACATGCAAAACGGGCTCGTGGAGAAGACGATATAACCTTTGATGATGCAAATATCAACGGATTAATGCTTCCGCACAATGATGCTCTGGTACTATCTTTACTTATTCATGACACTAACGTAAAAAGAGTGTTGATTGATCCAGACAGTTCAGTCAATGTCATTTTGCTAAGAGTCGTGGAAGAAATGCTATTGGGGAATCAAGTAATCCCAAAAGCAGGAGCCATATCATGGGTTTGATAACTCTACGGTTATAACAAAAGGAGAAAGTGAGCTTAGCACTTATGCTGAGGGGGTGATCAAAAGTGCCAGGTTCCAAGTCATCGATACTGGCATGGCTTATAACGTGATCATTGGAAGGCCATGGATCCACGACATGAAAGCGATACCATCCACGTTGCATCAGGTAATTAAATTTCTGTCTGAATGGGGGATTCAATAAATCAAAGGAGATCAGCAGACCGCAATAAATATAAATTTTGTGGTACACTACAACAAGAAAATAGAGGTGGAAGAATTACGAGATAAGGGAATCTCCCAAGAAAGTAATGCATCCAAAACAAGCATGGAAGAAATTACTACCCAAATAGGTACGAAAGGTATTATTGCTCAAACAGGTACGAAAGAAAATACTTACGAGAAGGAAAATCAAGTTACCACGGAAGGTATACTATACCACATAGAAACAGATTCCATACCGGACGTCATTCGTGAACCGGAGGAAGATGAGCACATCAAAACGACTACGGAGGAGCTCGTAGCTGTTCCATTATCAGAACAAAATCCTGAGCAGAAAGTGTATATAGGCACGAGGCTAGGCCCTGCTCGAAGAGGTAAG
>ML411535.1:3227-83062 GCA_005239525.1 Nicotiana knightiana
GCCAGGCTTGTCCTGGATCGCTCCTTTTCGACTCTTGCACGTATTTACCGACGTTTATGCTATCATTTAGCTCGGCTTCCGTTTCCAACTCACCTGCACATTAAATAAACTCCATTAGGCACACATGACATGTATTTTTATCATTAAGGCACATAAAATGCAATGGTATATAATGCTTAAAACCATGAATTCTAGCCACGCATCAGGCCACATACTTTACTATGTCCTTCTTCATTCTCCTCCGCCAGTAATGTTGTCTCATACATCTTTGCGGCGCAGTTCGGCACGTTGTTAGCAAAGTTTAGAAACCTTAAAATTCCTAAGTTTGGTTCTTGAGGTTTGGGGGTGTGATTTCAAGTTTTAGTGTTGTTTTGTGTGTTCCGAAGGCTCGATCAAGTCCGTAATATGATTTGGGACTCGTTGGTATATTTGGACTAGGGCTCGGGTGGGCCCAGGTGCCTTACGGGCACCTAACGGGACTAAAACCCAGCAAACAAGGCTGCTGGTGTACCTGCTCTGGTGTGACCGCAGGTGCGGTTGCCCAACATCGCAGGTGCGAGATCGCAGGTGCAGTCCCAGGCATCGCAGGTGCGATCACCAGTGGCCTGGCCAGCCATCACAGATGCGGAGCATTTCTCGTAGGTGCGAGACCGCAGGTGCGCTCTCCACATAGCAGGTGCGATCGCAGACCCCCTAGCCCAATTCTGCAAGTGCGATATTCTTCTCACAAGTGCGAGACCGTAGGTGCGGTCCCCAGAGCCGCAGGTGCGAGTTCACTGTTAAGGCAGTGAGTTTTAAAAACTGGTTTTAAACCCATTTTTCTCATTTTCCATCTTGTTCCTTAGGCGATTTCCTCCATTTTTAAAAGCTATCAACTAGGTCTCATAAGGTAAGTGAATTCCACCTTGAAATTTGTTACATGCATGCATCCTAGCCTAATTAACTACATAAACTAGTGCAAAAGTTCAAGAAATTGGGTGGTAACCTAGAACTTGTGATCACTTTAGAATTTTATGTGAATTGGCCATGAAATCAAGTAAAAATCATATATTTATGATCCTTAGGCTTTGGGTGAGTGTTCCCTTCGAGAATTGCAAGAATCCGAGCGAGCGGGCCCGGGGTCGAATTTTGATAAATTTAAAAGAACGCTAGGAAATGGATAATTAGGCCATGTAATTGAATCATTGAATCCTTATTGATATACTTGAGTTGATTATGTCTAGATAATACCATTTCGGAGTCGAAATCTTGAGGGAGTAGGAGTTGAGTATTATTTGCTATTTGCTAATTGTCAAATACGATGTATAGGCATGGTGACGAGTATCTATACGTTGGTGTCTAACATGACCGTGAGTCCCTATATTGTGAATATTCTAACTTTGTTGTAATTTCTATGCCTAATTGAGGATATCTATACGTTGTAAAGGGCATGTGAAGGGAATTGTAATCTTTAAACATCTTTGGAGCACTGGCTCAAATTGTAAAACGAATAATGAAGAGATACGAGATAATTACATCCTTGGAGCATTGGCTCAAATTGTGAAATGAATGATGAAGGAATATGAGATAATTACATCCTTTGGCGCATTGGCTAGAGTAATAGAATAAATTATGGAAATGAAAGTGAAAGAAAGAGAAAGAGTTATTGAAATGTACCCTTGCCGGGTCATCGTTGTATAGTTCCCTTGCTGGAATTTAATTTTTTAATTGACGTTCCCTTGCCGGGATTTAATTGTTTAATTGATGATCCCTTGCTTGGATTTCTATTTTACTCTGTTTATTTCCTTGCCCTTGTTTGTGATTTTTGTTTGGGTGAGGAAGAGTGTTAAAGCACAAAGGGTGATGTCGTGCCGTGTTTTATATTATTATGCACGAGGGGACATGCCATGCCGCATCTTTCACTGTTTAATCTGTGTTGTCATTTCCTGTCATTATTTTCAAAAATTTCAGACTGTTGTTTTCATTTCTGTCATTTCAGTATTTTCTATATCTTACCCCCAACATGTGTCTCACCGTAATTGTATTCTTGTTTAGTTTCTGCTATACTATTGAACTGCACAGGTACACTTTGTTGTCGTGTCTTAGCCTCGTCACTAATTCGCCGAGGTTAGGCTCGGCACTTACTCAGTACTTGGGGTCGGTTGTACTGATGCTACACATGCACTACTTTATGTTGTGCAGATTACGCAGACGGACCTGCAGGACATCATTAGTGGGAGTTTCTTCCAGCTTATCATAGAGGCTTCAAGGTATATAGCAAACTTGTAGACAGTTCGTGAGTTTGTGACTCCAGGTTTTGGGAAAAAAATTTGCGCGTCGTTGTATTATGTTATCCTTATTTAGCTTGAAACCATATTTATTTCCGATGTTAAACTGTGAACCGTTTAGTTTATCCTATTAAATTGATCTTAATATGCTAGTTTATCTATACACGTTCGCTTGTCTAGCGGGTTCAACGTTAGACGCCATCACGGCCCGATGGTAGGATTTCGGGGTGTGCCAAGTTGGTATCAGAGCTTTAGGTTACTTTGGTCTCACAACTCAGGGACAACTTGGTAGAGTCTGAGGGATCGATATGGAGACGTCTGTATTTATCCCCAGAGGCTGCGAAGTTAGGATGACTCCATATTTCTTTTCTTCTCTGTCGTGCGCTATGAATTCTTAGTACTGATTGAGATTTTATTATATTCTCTCATAGATGGCGAGGACATGTGCTTCCCTTGGTTCCACCCAGCAGCCTGACACTCCTGCTACAGCTCCTACTCGGGGTCGAGGTCGAGTACGAGGCCGTGCTAGAGGTCGAGGCCGGGGCCGGGCTCAGCCTAGAGCAGCAGCCCCAGTGGAGGACCATCAGGTCGAGTCTGACGAGGAGGTCCCAGTTTCGGTAGACCTAGTTGGACCAGCTCGGGTCCCAGAGGGGTTCATAGCTACCCTAGTCCTTCAGGACGCCGTTGTCCGTCTAGGCGGACTCATGGAGAGTGTAGCACATGCGGGTCTTCTTCCTACAACAGCAGCCGCCTCTCAGGTTGGGGGAGATGCCCAAACTCCTGCCGCCCACGTGCCTGAGCAGCTAGCTCCACAGTTTCAGACTCCGGCACCTCAACCAGCCAGAGTAGCTCAGTCGGGTATTGCAGCGCCGGTAGCAGAGGGAGCACCTATGTCAGCAGATGCTTTGTGGAGACTGGATAGGTTCACTAAGTTATTTACTACTACTTTCACTAGTTCACCATCAGAGGACCCCTAGGATTATTTGGACAACTGCCATGAGGTTCTTCGGAATATGGGCATAGTGGAATCGAACGGCGTTGACATCACTACTTTTCTGTTATCTGGCGCAGCCAAGAGTTAGTGGAGAGACTGGTGCTTAGCCAGACCAGCTGGATCTACACCTTTGACTTAGACTCAGCTCTCAGAGGTATTTTTGGGGAAGTTCCTTCCCATTACTCAGAGAGAGGACCTTCAGAGGCAGTTTGAGCGTCTCCAGCAGGGATCCAGGTCCGTCACTCACTATGAGACCAAGTTCATCACTCTAGCCCGACATGCTCTTATGATACTTCCCACTGATTGGGAGAGGGTACAGAGGTTTATCGAGGGATTGGCCCGGCCTTTCAGACTTCAGATGGCCAGAGAGTCTGGTACAGATATATCGTTCCAGGATGCGGCCAATGTGGTCAGGAGGATTGAGATGATTTTGTCGCAGGGTGGTGGTCAAGGGGCTAACAAGAGGCCCCGTCATTTCGGTCATTTCAGTGGAGCCTCATCTGGAGGTAGGGATTCTTCAGGCAGAGGTCATCCTCCCAGGCTTTTTCAGTCAGCTCTCCAGGTTTCCCATGGTACTTCAGGTGGTCATGGTTATCAGACGCACTCTTTCGATCAACAGCCTTACAGTGCACCACCAGCACCTATCGGTGCACCGCCGCTTCAGAATTTCCAGGGTGGTTATCAGGGTCGACAGGGCCAGTTCTAGAGTCGGCAGTCACATCACCAAAGGCCTTGTTATACTTGCGCTGGTTTGGGGCACATTACCAGGTTTTCCCCCCGAGGTTCTGGTGGGTCTCAGCATTAGGGTTCTCGTGCCATGGTACATGCACCAAGTGTTCCATAGCCTGCCCAGCCAGCTAGAGGTAGGGGTAGAGGTTCTAGAGGTGGAGGTAGAGGTCATAGAGGTGGAGCTCAGGCCGCCAGAGGTGGAGGCCAGCCAGTAGTCGGCCGTCCCAGAGATGTGGTTTAGGGTAGTAGGGCCCAGCCCCGATGTTATGTTCTTCCAGCCAGGCCAGAGGCTGAGTCTTCAGATTCAGTCATTACAGGTACTATTCGGGTTTGTGACCGAGATGCTTCAATGCTATTTTATCCAGGGTCTACGTATTCGTATGTGTCCTCTTATTTTGCACCATACCTAGTCATGCCTAGTGATCCACTGAGTATTCCTATTTATGTATCTACACCGGTGGGTGATTCTATCGTGGTGTATTGAGTCCATCGTTCTTGTGTTTTGGTAATTGGGGGTCTTGAGAATCGTGTTGATTTGTTGCTTTTAGGTATGGTTGAATTTGATGCTATATTGGGGATGGACTAGTTATCCTCATATCATGCTATCTTGGATTGTCATGCCAAGACGGTGACCTTAGCCTTATCGAATTTGCCCCGTTTGGAGTGGAAAGGAACTCCTGGGCATTCTACCTGCAGTGTTATTTCGTACGTGCAGGCTCGGCGTATGGTTGAGAAGGGGTGTTTGGCTTATTTGGCTTATGTGCGCGATTCCAGCGTTGAGGTTCCCTCTATTGATTCGGTGCCTGTGGTTTGTGAGTTTCCTGAGGTCTTCCCTTCAGACCTTCCGGGGATGTCACCCGACAGGGACATTGATTTATGCATTGATCTGGCTCCGGGGACCCAGTCCATTTCTATTCCGCCATATCGCATGGCCCCGCCAGAGTTGAAAGAGCCGAAGGAACAATTGCAGGATTTGCTTAGGAAGGATTTTATTAGGCCAATCGTTTCTCCTTGGGGCGCTCCAGTATTGTTTGTGAAGAAAAATGATGGTTCGATGAGGATGTGCATTGATTACAGGCAATTGAACAAGGTAACAATCAATAATAAGTATCCACTACCGAGGATTGATGATTTGTTCGATCAGCTTCAGGGTGCTAAGGTATTTTCAAATATATACTTGAGATCTGGCTACCATCAGTTGAGGATTAGGGCATCTGATGTACCTAAGACAGCTTTCCGCACTCGGTACGGGCATTATGAGTTTTTAGTCATGTCGTTTGGGTTGACAAATGCCCCAGCAACTTTTATGGATTTGATGAACCGCGTGTTCAGGCCTTATTTGGAGTTGTTCGTGATAGACTTCATTGATGATATACTGATATACTCACGCAGTCAGGAGGAGCACAAGCAGCATCTCAAAGTGGTTCTTCAGAATCTGAAGGATTGCTAGCTATATGCAAAGTTTTCGAAGTGTGAGTTCTGGTTGAGTTCAGTTGCATTCCTAGGTCATGTCGTATCAGCAGAGGGTATTCAGGTTTACTCGAAAAAGATTGAGGCAGTCAAGAACTGGCCTAGACCAGCATCAGCTATAGAGATTCGGAGTTTCTTGGGACTGGCGGGCTATTATTGTCGGTTCGTGGACGGGTTCTCATCTATTGCAGCCCCAATGACCAGGTTGACCCAGAAGTGTGCCTAGTTCAGATGGTCGGACGAGTGTGAGGCGAGCTTTCAGAGGCTCAAGATAGCTCTAACTACGGAACCGGTATTGGTTTTGCCCATAGGTTCAGGGCCTTATACAGTCTATTGCGATGCTTCCCGTATTGGGCTTGGTGTAGTATTGATACAGGAGGGAAAGGTCATTGCTTATGCTTCGAGGCAGTTAAAGATTCATGAGAAGAACTATCTAGTGCATGATTTGGAGTTGGCAGCCATTCTCCACGCATTGAAGATTTGGAGGCACTATCTATATGGCGTGGCGTGTGAGGTGTTCACGGATCATAAGAGTCTTCAGTACTTGTTCAAGCAAAAGGAGTTGAATTTGAGGCAGAGGAGGATGTTCGAGTTGTTAAAGGATTATGATATTACCATCTTATATCACCCGAGAAAGGACAATGTGGTGGCCGATGCTTTGAGTAGGAAGTCAGCTAGTATGGGCAGTCTTGCTTTTATTCCGGTCAGTCAGAGGCCGCTTGCTTTGGATGTTCAGGATTTGGCCAATCGATTTGTGAGGTTGGATATTTCTGACCCTAGTCCAGTGTTGGCTTGTACGGCCGCTCGTTCTTCATTATTGGAGCATATCCGTGATCGGCAATTTGATGATCCCCAATTGTGTGTCCTTAGAGGCACGGTGCAGTGCTGAGGCGCCAAGCATGTGACCTTAGATGATGATGGTGTTTTGAGATTGCAGGGGCGAGTTTGTGTGCCCAATGTTGATGGGATTCGAGAGTTGATTTTAGAGGAGACCCATAGTTCCCGGTAGTCTATTCATCCGGGCGTCGCGAAGATGTATCAGGATTTGCGGTAGCATTATTGGTGGCGTAGAATGAAGAAGGATATTTTGGCATATGTGGCGCGATGTTTGAATTGTGAACAGGTTAAGTATGCGTATTAGAGGCCTGGTGGTTTATTTCAGTGGATTGAGCTTCCCGAGTTGAAGTGGGAGAGGATCACTATGGACTTCGTTACTGGACTTCCGTTGACCCTCAAGAAGTTCGATACAGTTTGGGTCATTGTTGATAGGCTGACCAAGTCAGCGCATTTCATTCCTGTGGCAGTCTCATATGCATCCGAGAGGTTAGCTGAGATCTATGTCTGGGAGGTTGTTCGCCTTCATGGTGTTCCGATATCTATCATTTCGGACCGGGGTGCACAGTTTACCTCACGTTTCTGGGGAGCAGTTCAGCGAGAGTTAGGCACCCAGGTGGAGTTGAGCACAACATTTCATCCTCAGACGGATGGGCAGTCCGAGCGGACTAATCAGATATTGGAGGATATGCTTCGAGCTTGTGTTATTGACTTTGGAGGACCATGGGATAAGTTCTTGCTTTAGCAGAGTTTGCCTACAAGAACATCTACTAGTCGAGTATCTAGATGGCTCCTTATGAAGCTTTATATGGTAGGCGGTGTCGATCTCCGGTTGGATGGTTTGAGCCGGGAGAGGCTCGGTTGTTGGGTACAAATATAGTTCAGAAGGCCTTGGACAAGGTTATGATCATTCAGGATAGGCTTCGTACAGCTCAGTCAAGGAAAAAAGGTTATGCAGATCCTAAGATTCGAGATGTGTCTTTCATGGTTGGTGAGCGATTATTGCTCCGAGTGTCGCCTATGAAGGGCATGATGAGATTTGGGAAGAAGGGCAAGCATAGCCCTAGGTTCACTGGTCCGTTTGAGATTCTTGATCGAGTGGGGGAGATGGCTTACAGACTTGCATTGCCACCTAGCTTATCATCCCTACATCCAGTTTTTCATGTGTCCATGCTTCGGAGGTATCACGGCAATCCAGCCCACGTGTTATATTTCAGCACTGTCCAGTTGGACAAAGCCTTATCTTATGAGGAGGAGCCGGTAGCTATTCTAGACCGGTAGATTCGTCAGTTGAGTTACAAGAATTTCCCATCTGTTCGTGTTCAGTGGAGAGGTCAGCCTCCTTAGGCATTGACCTGGGAGTCCGAGTCCGATATGCGGAGCCGTTACCCTAATTTATTTCCCGACTCAGGTACTTCTTTCTTATGTCTGTTCGAGGACGAACGATTATTTTAGAGGTGGAGAATGTGACGACCCTTTTGGGTCGTCACCTATTTTATTACACATTCCGTACTCCGGAGGCCTTGAAAACCTCATTTGTAGTTGCCTCGATTTGCGTGCACAGTCCGGGCGCGTATCCGGATAGCTTAATATATAATTCCTTGAAAAATTGCTAAGATTTGATATTAAAATGAATAAATTCGAGTTCGGTCAACATTTTGGGTAAACGGACCCGGACCCGTGATTTGACGGTCCCGGAGGGTCCGTAGGAAAATATGTGACTTGGGCGTATTCCCAGAATCGAACTCCGAGGTGCCAAGCCCGAGAAATGAATTTTTGAGTAAAATTATTTTCTGAAAATATTTATTGAAATTGAAAATGAAATCTGATTAGAAAGTGATGGTATCAGGCCTGTATTTTGGTTCCGGTGCCCGGTACATGTCATATATATAGTTTAAGCACTTTTTGTGAAGTTTGGTTGAAATAGGATTTCATTTGACGGGTTTCGGACTTAAAATGGAAAATTTGATTTTTTATGAAATTTGATAGAATTCATGGATTTTGAGGCCTAATTCGATGTATATGATGTTGTTTTCGCAATTTGATCGCACAGATAAGTTCATAGGATGTTGTGGGAGTTATCTGTGAAATTTGGTATTATTCCGAGTTGCATAGTTCAGTTCGGCACGTTGTTAGCGAAGTTTAGAAACCTTAAAATTCCTAAGTTTTGTTCTTGAGGTTTGGGGGTGTGATTTCGCGTTTTAGCTTTGTTTTTAGTGTTCCGAAGGCTCGAGCGAGTTCGTAATATGATTTCAGACTCGTTGGTATATTTGGACTAGGGCTCTGGGGGGCCCAAGTGCCTTCCGGGCACCTAACGGGGCTAAAAACGTGAAAACAAGGCTGTTGGTGCACCTGCTCTGGTGTGACCGCAGGTGCGGTTGCCCAGCATCGCAGGTGCAAGACCTCAGGTGCGGTCCCAGGGATCGCAGATGCGATCACTAGTGGCCTGGCCAGCCATCGCAGGTGCGGAGCATTTCTCGCAGGTGCGAGACTGCAGGTGCGGTCTCCACTTCGTAGGTGAGATCCCAGACCCCCTAGCCCAATTCCACAGGTGCGAGATTCTTCTCGCAAGTGCGAGACCGCAGATGCGGTCCCCAGAGCCGCAAGTGCGAGTTCACTGTTCAGGCAATGAGTTTTAAAAATGGGTTTTAAACCCATTTTTCTCATTTTCCATCTTCTTCCTTAGGCGATTTCCTCCATTTTAAGAGCTATCAACCAGGTCTCATAAGGTAAGTGAATTCCACCTGGAAATTTGTTACATGCATGCATCCTAGCCTAATTAACTACATAAACTAGTGCAAAAGTTCAAGAAATTGGGTAGTAACCTAGAACTTGTGGTCACTTTAGAATTTTCTGTGAATTGGCCATGAAATCAAGTAAAAATCATATATTTATGATCCTTAGGCTTTGGGTGAGTGTTCCCTTCGAGAATTGCAAGAATCCGAGCGAGCGGGCCCGGGGTCGAATTTTGATAAATTTTAAAGAATACTAGGAAACGGATAATTAGGCCATGTAATTGAATCCTTGAATCCTTATTGATATACTTGAGTTGATTATGTCTAGATAATACCATTCCGGAGTTGAATTCTAAAGGAAAGGCGATGTTAGAGGGTTGATTGCTATACTTTGGACCCGAGGTAAGGGTTTAGTCTAAGCTTAGCTTGAGGAAGTAGGAGTTGAGTATTATTTTCTATTTGCTAATTGTCAAATATGATGTATAGGCATGGTGACGAGTATCTATACATTGGTGTCTAGCATGATCGTGAGTCCCTATACTGTGAATATTCTGACTTTGTTGTACTTTATATGCCTAATTGAAGATTTCTATATGTTGTAAAGGGCATGTGAAGAGAATTGTAATCTTTAAGCATCTTTGGAGCATTGACTCAAATTGTAAAACGAATAATGAAGAGATATGAGATAATTACATCCGTGGAGCATTGGCTCAAATTGTGAAATGAATGATTAAGGAATATGAGATAATTACATCCTTTGGAGCATTGGCTCGAGTAATAGAATAAATTATGAAAATGAAAGTGAAAGAAAGAAAACGAGTTATTGAAATGTAACCTTGTCGGGTCATCGTTGTATAGTTCCCTTGCCGGGATTTAATTGTTTAATTGACGTTCCCTTGCCGGGATTTAATTGTTTAACTGATGTTCCCTTGCCGGGATTTCTATTTTTACTCTGTTTATTTCCTTGCCCTTGTTTGTGATTGCTGTTTGGGTGAGGAAGAGTGTTAAAGCACGAAGGGTGATGCCGTGCCATGTTTTATATTATTATGCACGAGGGGACATTCCGTGCCATGTTTATATTTTTTATGCACGATGGGACTTTCTGTGCCATGTTTATATTTATTATGCACGAGGGGACATTCCGTGCCATGTTTATATTTATTATGCACGAGGGGACATTCTCTGCCATGTTTATATTTATTATGCACGAGGGGATATTCCGTGCCATGTTTATATTTATTATGCACGAGAGGACATTTCGTGCCATGTTTATTATTATTATGCACGAGGGGACATGCTGTGCCGCTATACTATTGAACTGCACATGTACTTTTTGTTGTCGTGTCTTAGCCTCGTCACTACTTCGTCGAGGTTAGGCTCGGCACTTACTCAGTACGTGGGGTCGATTGTACTGATGCTACACCTGCACTTCTTTATGTTGTGCAGATTACGCAGCCGGACCCAGAGGACATCATTAGTGAGAGTGTCTTCCAGCTTATCATAGAGGCTTCAAGGTATACCCGCTGGCGTTCGTGGGCCTTGGCGTCTCTTCCATCCCTTTATCTCCACTTCTGTCTTGTTTTTCCCTAGTTTCAGAGACAATCATGTATTTCTTTTCAGACTTGTATTTAGCACTCTTGTAGACAGTTCGTGAGTTTGTAACTCCAGGTTTTGGGAAAAAAATTGTGTGTCGTTGTATTATGTTGTCCTTATTTAGCTTGAAACCATATTTATTTCCGTTGTTAAACTGTGAACCGTTTAGTTTATCCTATTAAATTGATGTTAATATGTTAGTTTATATATACACATTGGCTTGTCTAGCGGGTTCAACGTTAGACGCCATCAGGCCCGATGGTGGAATTTCAGGGCGTGACAGCGGCACCCCGATGAATAGAGTACCGCGAACTGTGGGTCTCCTGGAGAATCAACCCATGTAAACCATCTACATTTGTCACACATGGCCTGACCTGCATCCTTAATGCACCATTATCTCTAATAGTGACCTTCTTAGAATCACCGTGCCGGACCATGTCCTTAAAGACAAGCAGATAAGGGTCATCATATTGACGCTCCCTGATACAGAAGATCGAGAGACCACAGAAACAAAAACTCGACTCGGCTCAAAAATATCCAATTTCAAAACTGGATGTCTAAGGCCTGAACATTTAATGCCAATGGCCTATCTGCTGCTGGTGGATATGCTAACCTCCCCAAACTCTCTGCCTGGACACAAAGAAGCGGCCACCACATTGGCCTTATCTGGATAGTACAAAATAGTGATATCATAGTCCTTAAGTAGCTCCAACCACCACCACTGACGCAAGTTAATGTCTTTTTGGTTGAACAAATGCTGAAAACTCCGATGATCGGTGTAAATCTCACAAGGAACACCGAACAAATAATGCCGTTAAATCTTCAAGGCATGAACAATAGCTGCTAACTCAAGGTCGTGGACATGATAGTTCTTTTCATGCATCTTCAGATGTCTGAACACGTAGGCAATCACCCTACTGTCCTACATCAACAACGCGCCAAGACCAATTTGCGATGCATCACAATATACAATATAAGACCCCGAACCCTTTGGCAATACTAATATTTGTGTTGTAGTCAAAGATGTCTTGAGCTTCTGAAAACTCTCCTCATATTCCTCTGTCCACTTAAACGAAGCACCCTTCTAGGTCAGCCTGGTCATAGGTGTTGCAATAGATGAGAATCCCTCTACAAAGCGACGGTAATACCCCGTAAAACCAAGAAAACTCCGGATCTCTGTAGCTGAGGACGGTATTGGCCAACTCTGCACTGCTTCAATCTTCTTTGGATCCACTTGGATCCCATCACTTGATACTATATGACCCAAGAATGCCACTAACTCCAGCCAAAACTCATACTTTAAAAATTTTCCACATAACTTCTTTTCTCTCAAGGTCTGAAGTGCAGTCCTCAGGTGCTGCTCATGATCTTCCCGAGTCCGGGAGTACACCAGAATGTCGTCAATAAACACAATGATGAATGAGTCAACATAAGGCTGAAACACACTGTGCATCAAGTGCATAAAAGCTGATGGGGCATTGGTCAGCCCAAAAAACATAACAAGAAACTCATAGTGACTATATCTGGTCCTGAAAGCAGTCTTCGGGATATTTCGCATCTTATATACTTTTATCTATGGATATTTATTAGGATCGAGTGAACTTATTTTGAGTTGAATTTGCATTTGATTTGGTTTTTAGTCAAACAGGGAGTGGATATTCATATGATTCTTTATTATTAGAAAGCTACTAAAAAGAAAGATATTGTCCATGTGTTTACTTATTTTTTTACTTTTTTATGATTTGAACATGAATTATATGAGTTAAAAGTTCTCAATCGGCCTTTTACAATCTTCAAGTAAAATGAATCATCATATTTATCGCAAAGTTAATTTAGCACTATTTTACTTTTCTAGTCTATTAAAGTTGACGTGAAGTTGGTTTTAGACTACTATTGGAGTTGAATTCTCTTTATTCTTGTAAATCATAAAGGCTGGAACTTAGCATTAATGAATTTATTATCTCAGTATCCTAAAGAGTTTTTGTCATCAAGTTGGATGCTTGGCATGTTTGTGAAAATGAGTTTCTTTAGTAATTTGCATATTTTAGTATAGTATCCATAAGAATGTGAGCTTGATCTTGGTTTGTTTGGGGTATTAAAATGATCAGGAGTAATTTGAAACTGGAGGGGCAAGTCAACACGCAATTGCGTTGTAGGATTACAAATAAAAAAAGAAACAAAACAATTTTTAAGTTTGATTAAGTGTGAACCTAGAAATCTGACATGGATAGAGTTGGAAATATTTAAATGGCTCTGTCTGATGGCTTGATTCACTTTTTCTCACTTTTGTTATTTTAGTGTTCCCTACTTATATCTTTCTTAAATGGTTTCGATTTCTATTTATTGGATGTTCATTCTGCCGATTGGTATGGTTGAATTCGTCGTTGAATGAGTTTTCGGATTTTTGTATTTTTGGTCGGATTTTGAGGTACGGGTTCGGGTTGACTAATTATTTTTTCGTAAAGATTTAAATTTTATTGTTTGAATTAATTTTATATAGTTGTATTTATAGTACGAAATTGTTTTGGCTAGATTTGATTCGATTGGAGTTGGAAAATCGAGGAAAATGCATCCTTATCGATTGATTGAGCGAGATTTGAGGTAAGTGACTTGTCTAACTTTGCGTGGGGGAAATCCCCTTAGGTTCTGATACTGTTGTAACTATTTGTAATATGTGAGCGTCGTTTACGCAAGATGACGAGTGCTTACACGGGCTAATTGTGGAAAATTTCGGTTCTTGCTGAGTTGTCTTCTTTTAAATTCCTTTACTGAGTTGCCTTTGCATATGTAGTGATCACGTTTAGCCTAGTATCGCATGCCTAAGTGCCTTAATTATTACTTTTAAATTGTGCAACATGCTTAGTTGAACTACCTGTTTACCTTGATTTGAATTAAATTTTGAACTGTAATACTTTTGCTGTAAATTCGTTGTTCCTTTGGCTATCGACTGCATATTTACTCTGGGACTACGAGGCTTTTACTCAGGAGATTCCCCTGTACTTCATATTTACTTTTGGTACTACGAGGCGGTTCCTCGGAAGATTCCCATGTACTACATATTTACTTTTGGAACTACGAGGCGGTTCCTCAGGAGATCCCTCGTACTGTAGATTTACTTTTGGGACTACGAGGCGCTACCTCGGGAGTGCCCCTGTTGTTTACCTCTATTTACTATGCTGATATTTTCTAAAACTTCTTATTGTTTAAATCCTCAGTCATTTCAAAAATATTATTATATCTTCTGCCTTACTTTTCTCTTAAGCCAGTAGGGCCATGAGTTGACCTTGTTACTACTCTACCGAAGTTAGGGTTTACACTTAATGGATACCGCTGCGGTGTACTCACACTACACTTCTTCAAATATTTTTGTGCAGATCCAGGTACTTCCTATCAGACCAGGTATCAGTGAACTAGCTATACATGGAGACTTCAAGGTACATATGCCAGCGTCCGCAGACCTGATAGACTCTATCCTTATTATGTTGTCTTCCTGATTTCTCTTTAGACTCTGATGCATTGAGACACTCAGAATAAATTGTTAGAAGATTGTGACTTATTTCTACCGGGTTTTGGTAGTTGTGATTATGGATTTGTAGTTTTATATTTATATATCAATTGTTGAGATTGGAGTTCAGTTTATTATTTAATATATTTCGTAAATTGTTAGGTTTACCTAGTCATAGAGAATATGTTCCATCATGACATCCTACAGAGGGGAATGTGGGGCCGTGACAAGTTGTTATCAGAGCTCTAGGTTCATAGGTGTTATGAGTCACAAGCAAGTTTAGTAGAGTCTCGCGGATCGGTACAGAGACGTTTGTACTTATCTTCAGGAGGATATGGAACTGTTAGGAAAACATTCACTTCTTTGATTCCTTATCATGCAGATTTGTTGATTTCAAACCATTGTCTTTGTATTCTCTCACAGATGGTGACGACACGCACGACTAGATCCGATGATCAGACACCCGGGCCCCCTGTTGGAGCCGCAAGAGATTGGGACCGGGACAGAATTGGAGCCAGAGGCCGAGGAAGACCATGTGGTGCAGCCAGAGCACCTGTACGAGTTCTAGAAGAGGAGTCACTAGTAGCTCCAGTTGGAGAGAAGGCACACGAGACGCCTGTTACTACCCCTGCACTTCAGGAGACTCTTGCTAAGTTTTTGAGCATGTTTGGCACTCTAGCTCAGGCATGGTTCATTCCACTTGCTCCTGCCACATCTCAGGCCGGGGGAGGAGCACAGACTCTCGCCTCCCCTACCCTAGATCCACGGGCCCAAGTTGACCATGCCGCAGAGGTTATACCAGTGCAACTAGTTGTCCCAGTTCAACTCGAGGTTAGGGTAGCTATTTCGGAGGGGGAATATCTCAAGCTCGAGAGGTACATGAAGTACCACCCTCCCACTTTCACCGGTTTGTCTTTAGATGATGCTCAGGGTTTTCTTGAAGAATGTCACTGCATCCTCCAAACTATGGGTATTGTGGATTCTAGTGGGGTTTCTTTCACGACATTCTAGCTTAGAGGAGTAGCCTACCAGCGGTGGCGGGCATACAAGTTGGATAGTTTTGTTGAGGAAGCTTCACTCACTTGGACTCAGTTTTCAGATATGTTCTGGAGGGAATATGTTCCTCGGAGTCTTAAAGATGCATGGCGTAGACTTTGAGCAGTTGCGCCAGGGCTCTATGATCGTGTTAGAGTATGCGGTCCGATTCTATGATTTGGCTAGGCATGCACCAGCCTTGGTTGCTACTATTCGAGAGTGGGTTCGTCGATTTATTGAGGGGATCCACCCAAGTATCAGATTCAATTTGGCCCGATAGCTGGAGATGGACATCGCATACTAGCAGGTTATGTCAATTGCTAGGATATTAGAGGGTATGCAGATCCGGGAGATAGAAGAGATAGAAGTTAAGAGACCTCGAGATTCTCGCACGTATAACAACTATTGTGCCCCATCTACAGCTCGTCAGGGTAGGGGTTATGGGAGTCACCCTATTCATTTAGCATTTCCAACCGCTAATGGTACTCTGGCCACTCCTAGTCCCCAAGATCCCTATTATGCACCGCCAATGTCTAGTGTGCCTCTTGTATGAGGTGTTTCTAGTGGCCAGTCCAGTCGATCAGGCTCGAGCCCATCGCAGCAGCCACATCCTCTGAGAGCTTATTTTGAGTGTGGCGACACTTGTCATATGGTAAGGGATTTCCCCAGACTTAGAAAGGGGTGAGCCTCCACAGATCTCTCAGGCCCCACCAATTCCACAGGGCCATCAGGGTTCTCAGACCATGATTACTGGAGCAGTTTCCACTCTACAAGCACAACCAACTATGGGTGGAGGTCGGACAGGTAGAGGCCGCCCTAGAGGGGGAGGCCAAGCCATATATTATGCCCTTCCTGCTAGGACGGAGGTAGTTGCATCTCATACTGTTATCAAAGGTATTGTTATGGTCTTTCATGGAGATGCATCCGTCTTATTTGATCCACGCTCCACTTATTCTTATGTTTCATCTTATTTTGCCCGATATTTGGGCGTACCCTGTGATTCTTTGAGTTCTTCTTTTCATATATCTACACCCGTGAGTGAATCTATTATTGTTGACCACATGTATCAGTCGTGTTTGATTGTTATAAGTGGTTTTGAGATCAGAGCTGAATTATTAGTGCTTAGTATGATGGATTTTGATATTATTTTGGGCATAGACTGGTTGTCACCCTATCACACTATCCTTGAGTGTCACACCAAGATGATGACATTGGCTTTTCTAGGTTACCGTGGCTAGAGTGGAGAGGTACCTTAGATTATGTTCCTAGCAGGGTTGTTTCATTTCTTAAGGCTCAAAGAATGGTTGAGAAGGGATGTGATGTGTATCTAGACTATGTACGAGATGTTAGTGTTGATACTACTACTATCAAGTCAGTACCAGTAGTGAGGGATTTTGTAGATGTTTTTCTAGCTGATCATCCGGGCATGCCACCCGATAGAGATATTGACTTTGGCATTGATTTGTTACCGGACACTCGTCACGTTTCTATTCCACCTTATTGTCACCTTGGGTGCTCCTGCCTTATTTGTGAAGAAACAGTATAGTTCTATGTGGGTGTGTAGTGATTACCGCCAGTTGAACAAGGTTACAGTAAAGAGCAGGTACCCATGCCCCGTATTGATGACCTATTTGAAGATTTGGAGCCATACACCCCGAAGACTACTTTCAAGACTCGGTATGGTCATTACGAGTTTCTTGTGATGTCTTTTAGACTGACCAACGCCCCAACAACATTTATGGGTTTGATGAATAATGTATTTTAGCCCTATCTTGAATCATTCGTCATTGTGTTTATTAACGACATTCTGGTGTCTCCTAGAGTCGGGAGGATCATGAACAACACCTCAGGCTTGTGCTTTAGACTTTGAGAGAAAAGAAGTTATATGCAAAATTTTCAAAGTGTGCATTCTAGCTTCATTCAGTGGGATTTTTGGGTCATATAGTTTCGGCCGAGGGGATCAAGGTAGATCCGAAGATGATTGAGGCAGTGCAGAGTTGGTCCATACCATCCTCAGCTACGGAGATCCGGAGTTTTCTTTGCTTGGCGGGGTACTATCACCGATTTTAGAGGGTTTCTCTTATATTTCCTAATCTATGACCAGATTGACCCATAATGGTGCTCCGTTCACGTGGACCGAGAAGTAAGAAAAGAGATTTCAAAAACTACAGACAACTTTGACTACAACCCCAGTATTGGTATTGCCTACAAGTTCATGGTATTATACTGTGTATTATGACGCGTCGTGTATTAGTCTCGGCGCAGTGTTGATGCTACATAGTAGGGTGATTGCCTATGTGTCCATACAGTTAAAGTTACATGAGAAGAATTACTCGGTTCACGACCTTGAGTTAGTAGCTATTGTTCATGCCTTGAATATTTTGCGGCATTATTTGTATGGTGTCTATTGTGAGGTCTATACCAATCACCGGAGTCTACAGTATTTGTTTAAATAGAAGGATCTTAATTTTCAGCAGTGGAGATGGTTAGAGTTTCTTAAGGATTATGACATCGCCATTCTTTATCATCACGGGAAGGCCAATGTGGTGGTCGATGCCCTGAGTCATAAAGTGGAGAGTTTGGGAAGTTTAGCATATCTACCAGTAGCAGAAAGGCCTTCAGCCTTGGATGTTCATGCCTTGGCCAACCATTTCATTAGATTGGATGTTTGCTAGCCGAGACCAGTTTTGGCTTGTGTGTTTTCTCATTCTTCTCTGTATGATCGTATCAGGGAGCGTCAGTATAATGACCCCCATATACTTGTCCTTAAGGACACGATTCAATACAGTGATGCCAAGGAAGTCACTACTGGGGATGATAGTGTATTACGGATGCAGGGCAGGCTATGTGTGCCCAATGTAGATGAATTATGTGAGTTAATTCTCCAGGAGGCTCACAGTTCATAGTAATCCATTCATCCAGGTGTCGCGAAGATGTATCAGGACTTGAGACAACACTAATTGTAGAGGAGGATGAAGAAGACACAGTGAAGTATGTCTCCCCGTACCTAAATTGTCAGCAGGTGAAGTATGAGCTTCAGCGACCAGGTGGTTTACTTCAGAAGTTAGAGATTCTAGAATGGAAAATGGGAGCGGATCACTATAGATTTTTTTGTTGGGCTCCCACGGACTCAAAAGAAGTTCGATGCAGTTTGGGTGATTGTGGATAGATTGACAAAGTTAGCTCATGTCGTTCCTGTTATTACTACTTACTCTTCAGAGCAACTCACTGAGGTTTACATTCGCGAGATTGTCAGTATTCATGTCATACCGGTATCTATCATCTCTGATCGGGGTACACAGTTTACATCACAGTTCTTAAGAGGCGTACAACGTGAGTTAGACACTCGGGTAAAGTTGAGTTCATCATTTCACCCTCAGACGGACGGACAGTCTGAGTATAATATTCAGATATTAGAGTATATGCTCCGTGTGTGTGTGATGGATTTTGGTCGTGCTTGGGATCATTTCTTTCCACTTGCGGAGTTTGCCTACAACAACAGCTACCAATCGAGCATTCAGATGGCTCCATATGAGACCTTATATCGGAGGCGGTGTCAGTCTCTAGTGGGTTGGTTGGATCAGGGTGAGGCTAGGCTATTGGGTACAGACTTGGTTCAGGATGCTTTGGAAAAGTTTAAATTGATTCAGGATCGACTTTGTACAGCCTAATCTAGACAGAAGAGTTATGTGGAACGGAATATTGTAATGTTGCATTCATGGTTGGTGAGCGGGTCTTGCTCCGGCTTTCTCCCATGAAGGGTGTTATGAGGTTCAGAAAGAAGGCCAAGTTATGCCCTAGGTATATCAGGCCTTTTGAAATTCTTGATAGGGTTGGAGAGTTGGCTTACAGACTTGCATTACCACCTAGCCTCACTACAGTTCATCCAATGTTCTATGTTTCCATGCTTCGGAAGTATCGCGGTGATCCATCTCATGTGATAGACTTTAGCTTAGTCCAGTTGGACAAGGATCTATCTTACGTTGAGGAACCAATGGACAATTTGGACAGACATGTTAGAAAGTTGAGATCGAAGAGCATTGTTTCAGTAAAAGTATAGTGGGGGGGTCATCCGATCGAGGAAGCTATTTGGGAGACCGAGCATGATATACGTAGCTATTATCCTCATCTTTTCACCACTTCAGTTATGCCTCTATACTCGTTCGAGGACGAATATTTATTTAAAACGGGGAGGATGTAACGACACGGCCGGTCATTTTGAGAGTGCTATCCCCGATCCCCTATTTGTTACCTCCTCTGTGCTATATTTTGGTTATGTAACTTACCGGGATGCTTCGTTTTAGTTTCAAAGTGGAATGGGACACATAGTCTCTAAGTTAAAGGTTTAAGTTGAAAAAGTTAGTCGTATAGTGATTTTTGTGTAGAAGACTCTGGAATATAGTTTTCATGGTTCCAATAGCTTCGTATGGTGATTTTACTCTTAGGAGCGTGCCCGGGATATTATTTGGAGGTATGTAGGTCATTTCAACATTAATTGGTGCAAGATAGAAAAATTAAGGTTGGAATAAGATAATAATAAATTTTCGGATTGGAAAGCTTGGGGAAAGAAGCACTGATGCTTCTTGAGACCTGTATATTATTGTTATTATTATCATCTCTTTCAGATTTATCAGAGAGAAGAAAAAAAAATTGGGACAGAAGCTAGCGTTCAAAGAAGAGCGGGTTCTTCTTTTAGTCTCCATATTTAGATTTTCAAGTTTCATTTAGATTTTAGAAAAAATCATAAAATAAAAATACGACAAAATATGTTTGTGATGATCCGATAGGTCATCCTATATTTTAGAACCTAATTCTACATTTCGAGGTCGCAAAAACCTCATCGTAGCCTTCCTCGATTTGCATGCGCAGTACGGGTGTTCTTCCGGAAGGCTTATGTATTAAAAACTGATAAAAATAAGAATTTTGCCTTAAAAATTAATTTGAGTTGACTTTGGTCAACGATTTAAGTAAAAAATGTAGATCCGTGTTTTGACGGTCCCGAGGTCCCTAGCTCGAGATATGGAATTTTGATGAAAAATTAAAAGTTCGATTATTTTAAGAATTGACTGATATTTGGTCTTGTTGATACCGGTTCCGTATTTTTGTTCCAAAGCGTGGTACAGGTGCACTATAATATTTATGACTTGTCTGTTGAATTTGGTGAGAAACGTAGTTGATTTGACGCGATTTGGATGTTCGGTTGTGAAAATAGAAGTTTTAAAGTTTTCTTGAAAAGTTCATTTGATTTGGTGTCTGATTCGTGCTTCTTGGCGTTATTTTGGTATTTTGATAGCGCGAGAGAGTTCGTATGATGTTTTAGTACTTTTGTGCATGTTTGGTTTGGATCCCCGAGGGCTCAGCTGAGTTTCGGATAGACTACGCGTGTTTTGAAACTTAGAAATCCGGTTTTTTCTGCAGTTTCATGTGCCTTCTGGTTTCCTTCTTCGCGTTCTTGAAGGTACTCTCGCGAACGCGAAGATTGAGCTGGGCTGGGGGATGGTTTTTTCTACACGAAGGAGAGGCCATGGTCGCGAACACAGAGCGTTGGAGGTCTGCTCTTCACGAATGCGACAGGAAACACGCGAACGCGTAGACTTTTTGGACGTGGGCTGGGGATCAGTGGGTTGTTCTATACGAATTTTAGACAAGGCTCGCGAACGCGATGGCCAAGGGGAATAGACCATGGCAAACGCGTGAAATCCTTCGCGAACGTTAAAGCTATTCGGGCTGCTGCACTTTGCGAACACGGCAGGATATTCGCGAATGCGAAGAATAACTGACGCCAAGACCTTAAAACATAACTAAAACGGGATTCTACACATTTTTCATAAACTCTCCATTCGAACTCGGTCTAGGTGCGATTTTGAAGAGAAAAATCAACATCCATTCATAGGTTTGTACTCTTTGACTCATTTTCTTCCATTTCTAACTCACCCATTAAATTCCTGGCCCTAATCTTTGTTCTTTCATGGTAGAAAACTAGGGATTTAGGAATAATTGGAGAGGGGTTGCAAATTAGGGATTTAGACCTTAATTTGGGAGTCTGATTTCGAATTTAATTGTATAATCTGGCTCGTGGGTTGAACGGGTGAATGGATTTTGGTCCGAACCTCGAGTTTTGACCAAGCGAGCCCAAGGTCGATTTTTGACTTTTTGGGGAAAAGTTTGGGGAATTTAAATTTTTGCATTGTAATAAATTTCTTTAGCAATATTTGATATTATTGAGTCGTTTGTGGATCAATACGAGTAGTTTGGAGGTGGATTCTAGAGGAAAATATGTAATTGAGCATTGAGTGGCATGTGCAGCGAGGTAAGTGTTTTGTCTAACTTTGACTTGAGGGAATTAGGAATCCTCAGACCATTTGCTATGTGAAACTCATGTGAGCGGCATATATGTGAGGTGATGAGTACTTATGCGCCACCAATTTATCTGTTTTCCCGTTTTTCTCATATTATCTCTTTCTGTGTCTTAACTGTTAGATGCTCTAATTGTGTTCTGATGCCTAATTGCTACTTGTTAAACATTGTTTTCCTTTGTTCATGATATTGTTTTTTCCATAGTTCCACCATCTCCTATTATATGCTTAATATGTTTTATCGGTACCTTTCTACTGTATATTCTGAATTGGTCTCGCTGTGTAGTATTACTTATATGAACTCTCAAGGTGTACAAGATTCCTATTGGTTTCAACTTGAGGTTTGAGTTTTGTGAAAGGATTCTGTGACTTAAATTGTGAAATTTCTGTACATATTGAGTAATTAATATTGATATGGTGGGATCGGGTTGTATGCTGCAACAGGAGGAATAAGGGTGATATATATTGAAGTGGAATAAGGGTGATTTGATACTGAGCGGTGGGAACCGATTGCACGTCGCAACAGGTGTAATAAGGGTTGATTGTTTGGTCGAAAAAGGGGGAACTATGATTGTATTATTGTGATATGGTGGGATCAGGTTTCACGTCGCAACACTTTTATTTGTATTCACTGTCATTTATGCTATTATGAGGAAATAAGGTGGGAATATGAGATGTACGGTGGGATCGGGTTGCGCGCCACAACAACCTATGTGTTTATGTTTTCCCTGTACACTATTGATATATCTCCGGGAGTTGACTTATTTCTTGCAATTTACCGCTTTCTTCTATTCTGCATTTCCTATCATGCTTTTATTATATATACTATGTATAGGTTGTAGTGTGAGTGACCCTCCTTAGACTCATCACTACTTCGTCGAGGTTAGGATCAGCACTTGCCAGTACATGGGGTCGGTTGTACTGATACTGTACTCTGCACTTCCTTTGGTGCTGGTCCGAGCTGACTGTGAGGTTGGCTGCAGGATTTGTATGATAGGAGACCCAAGGTAGATCTGTCAGCATCCGTAGAACCTGGCGTCCCCTTCTATACATTACACTTTACTGTTTCTTTCATTTCGAAAAGAGTTGTATCTCTTTCAGACATTTACTTTTAAAAAAACCTTTGAAGTTCGTAGATCGGGGATCGAGGTATTTTAATGATACTATAGATGTGGTGCAGGATGTTTCTCCCTGCTTATTTGATTGGGCTACTGTCATCGCCTTGCGAAGAATGTTCTGTCATTTCAGATCAGTATCAGTATGACCTAAGGTGTTGAGATTTGGCATTTATTATTATGGCGATTTGTGCTTTGCTAGTGCACCATGTTTGTGTAATGATAAGATGTTTGTCTATGCGTCAAAGCAGTGAATGACTTGGAAGGAGGTTTACTCAGTGCATGATTCAGAGATCCAGTATTTTATTTATGGTGAAGGAAAGGCAATCAGACTATGAATGTCCAAATTTGGGTTGACGGAGTAACGAGACTTGTTATTTCGAGCATGGTGAAGTTTTCATCTGTGATGTGGTTTCTCCGCCTTGGATTGAATGTGTTAAGTTCGTCGGTGTTATGGTCTTCATCAGTTTGTCTTCGAAGCAGGGTAGTGTGAAATAGTGTCGAGGAAAAGGCTATCATAGATCGCTATGTGCGGTGGTTCAGGACTAAACCGTTGGTCTGGGTATTGAGGGCTCAAGGAAGATGATGGTCAGGGAGGTTTAAAGTCGGTAGTGATTTATTGGTTCAAGTGCTATAGAGATAGATTTTGATTTAAGGCAACAACTGGGAAACCAAAGGATGAGGAAGGACATATGGGAGGTGTCTTGCGGTGGTTGAATATCTAGAAGTCCAAGTGTAAGAAACAAAAGTCGGGTAGTTGCTTAAAGGAGAGGGTCTGACCAAAGTGAGAGAGTGGTAGAATAGCAGATGGTTTCTATGGTAGGATAGTGATACGCGTTGAGGAAAGTTTAGAATGATTTGGAGCTCATGGTGGACAATGACTATGTCTACGAACTTAATTTGGAATAATTGTTGCTATACGGAGAAGGGTTTCATACAGCGGAAAAGAGTTGCATGGTATGAAGAAGGATGCAACACGACTTTGAATTGGAATGTATTGTCTCTTCTTTAGTTGATGTCCATGAGGAGTGAACGGACTTGTACAACTGGTGAACGAGCATGGGCTGAGGATGGTTTATCGGTTTCGTGGTAATTATACTCGGTGCAGCGTTGTTGGAAGATGTCGGCATGGAATTTCCACAGGTGGGTTATTTCCCGTGAGCAGGTTAATTGTTTCATGGTGTAGATGAAGCTTCTACGAAGAATTTATATTGTCTTTCCAGTAAAAGGTCGAATATATAAATGTGGCTAGTGATTCAGAGCGTTCATGAAATGGTAAACAAGAAGATTTTGAGTAATTTGATGGGTCGATTGCGCGAGGTCATGTCAGTAAGGAAGAAGCCATATTGATAGGGTCCAGGGTCATGTAATTCTAGCTTCAAGCTTAAGTGAGTGAGCCCCACCGCCTACAATCGGATTGCATAGTTGTCTACTTGTGAGGTTTCTCGTTATCGGCATATTTGGGGGTTGTTATGGGTAAGGAAAGAGAACATCAGTGGTGATTTGAGCCAAGGATTTGAGGAATGTGTGCTACAATTGGCCTTATCGATTCATGTTTAGGCTTAGGGAAGGCTCGTAGTTGGTGCTTTGTGTAGATGTGATGTCCAAAGAAAGGAATTCAACCGGTTTCTTCTTTGAGATGGTGTGCATGTGCTAGCAGGGCCTCGGAGTTTGATCGTAAATGGGAACAAGTCAGAGCGGGTGACTCTCAATGATGGTTCTAGTGGGTTCATAGTGTGGTGCCTAAGGATTTCGAGCCAGTAGTATGGTGAAGTATTGATATTTTGTAGTGGATTATGACAAGCGGCTTGGAGTGCTCTACGTTATATTTGGTCTGCAGTGTGGCATTTGATGAATGGGAGAAACTAACCTCGGATTCACAGAGGGGTTATCTGAATGGGTGTACCAATTGAATATGCGAATATGCGCACAAGGAGGGTATGAGATGGCTCGTGGGTTTTGAGACAACATGGTCTCTTGAAATAAGGTCACTCAGGATTAGTGCGGATTTGGGTTCGTCGTGTTTTCAATGGAACCATTATTATTCCTAAGGCAAGCCCAGGGTAAACTAGAATATCTCGGATCGGTTAGGAATGGTTGAACTGGCATGATGGTAGCAATGATCAGTTACTTCAGCGTGTTGAGTTATACATGTGGTTGGTGGTTGTACACTTGGTCTTAAGCGCCACCGCAACTTGGTTGATTTGAGAGGTATTCGATTCATATGGCTTTGTTGTTTAAAGGGATTTCTAGAAGAGTTATGGCAGTTTAAATCACGACACAAGGTTGTGTTTTCTGCCGTTTGGGAATTTATTTGCATGATGCATTTGTTCTTCTGAAATGAGATAAGTAAAAGATTTCTATATGATGAAGTGTTTACTCTATTAGTGGATCAGAGGTTATTATGGAATTTTGGTGCTCTCACGTATTGGCATGCTAGGTCCAGTGAGTAGCATGGGAATTGGAGGTTGAGGACCAAGGTTGCAGTTGATGTCGACAAGGATGTCAAGAGCTCAGATAAGCAGGGAAGAATTCAAATTTTTAGAGTAAGCTGCATTAATATGGCCGGCAGTACGTAGGTGCAGACTTTTTACCTGGTGCTGAAGGTCGTGGGAGCGTGTCCCATAGGAAGATTATATAAGTGTGGCATGTAGTCACTTGCTTGATTGAAGATTGAAACCGAGTGTGCAGATTGTGGTACTATCACTAGTTTGAGAATTTATGCCTGAAGGGCGCTCGGTTCATTTGGATTATAGACTGTGAATGTTTTTTCCAAATATGACGGTTGTTCTTATGTGTCGTGAATAGGTCATTGTGGGTCCGTGAGGGGCTATTTAGCCATGTGTGGGCTCTATATCCATGAGGGTTGTTCTTTGAGATCCATGGATTGATCTAAATGTGAATGTGGGCTCTATATCAGGCCGCATGTGTTCATTCCAGCATAGCGTTGTTTTCGGAGGGGTCTTTGGCCTTAGATGTTATTCTGTCATCAGCTATTTCATGTAATACTCTATTGTTCCATGTGGGTTGTGATACAGTTTGATTATTCACACTCGTATTGAGATCCCATGAAAATTTATGGTGTTGTGAGAGCAGGAAGGCTCTCAACATAGAGGTCCATTATTGCACCTTAGTGGTGCTTGATTTTCGTAGTGTATGGCGCTATCCATCTCCCCAGGATTTGTAATATGCACTTCGCGTGTTGGTGGTTAATATTCAGGTATTTTGCATGTAAGAACATTTTAGCTCGGTAAGTAATCCCTTATAGATTATTTTGTGTGGATCAGGTGGCACGCCGCCACGGGTATATTGGGTGTGGATCGTGTGGCACGCCACGGGTATCATGGTTGGATCGGGTTGCGTGCCATAGTGGTATCATGGTTGGATCAGGTTGCACTCCGCAACAGTGTGATATTGAGTGTAGTTTAGCATATCTATTATGGTGTTTTTGCCTCTCATTTCCTGAGGAAGGTTCCTAACATCCTTTCGGTTGTTTAATTAGCTACATGGGTTGAGTAACTCTTTCCAGAGTTCATTTTCCCTTATGTATCACATTCGAGTTTATAGCTTATTCGCACATTGTGGCATCATATGAGACTTTTGGCAGTGTCCGAAGTGGCTTATTGCCTGAGCAGCTTGTACTGGGTGAAACGAGATTATTGGACCTGCGATCAGTGCGAGCAGATTTATATGAGGCATATTAAAGAGTGAGTATTGTTATTCAGTCCAAAATGAAGTAATGGTTCTTGTCAGGAGGAGAGACTCCATAAATTGTAATTCGGCAGGTGGTTATGAGTTCTGCACATCTTCTCAGTTGTGGTATTTCAAGAGTTGGAAAAAGACTTATATGTGTCATTAGGTGTGTTGTGAGCATCAGATTCATCGGATTTCGGCTATTGTTGTCAGAGGATGTTATTATGGTCATGTAAATAATGCGGTGCATGGTAAGAATTCAGTAAGGGTATACAATCATGTATTGGTACATCGTGTAGTAATTGAAATGGTATTCGTATTAGAGGACTTCAGATGTTGGAATCTGGATCTAAGGCTTATTTGACTAAATAAAGTGGAAGATCTTCATATTGGCTCTAGCTAATGTGCTTAACTGAGTTACGGTAGCACGGGTAGGTGCACGAGATGTTAAACTGTAACTACCCGACTTGTCATTTTAAGAATTTACGCCTTGTTCAGTGACATAAGGTCTCAAGCAGCTTCGTAATATGTATTATGTACCGGCGTGTGGTCGAGTTTGATTTTCACAAGATTGGGGATTAAATTTAAAGAACAATTCTCATTTTTGAAGCTTAAATGAAAAGAGTTGACCAAAGTTGAACTTATGAGTAAACAACCCCGGAATAGAGTTTTGATTATTCCAATAGCTTCGTGTGGTGATTTTGGACTTAAGAGTGTGTCCGAAAAATTATTTGGAAGCCCGTAATTAAATTAGGCTTGGAATGGCGAAAATATGAAGTTTAAGTTGGAAGTTTGACTGGGGAGTTGACTTTTTGATATCGCAGTCGGAATCCAGTTCTAAAATTTTTCATAGGTCCGTTATGTCATTTATGACTTGTGTGTAAAATTTGAGGTCAATCGGACTTGATTTCATAGGTTTCAGTGTCAAATGTAGAAGTTGAAATTTCTTAGTTTCATTTATCTTGAACTGGAGTATGATTCGCGGTTTTAGCATTGTTTGATGTGATTTGATGTTTCAACTAAGTCCGTAATATGTTTTGAGACTTGTTGGTATGTTCGGACGGGGTCCCGAGTGGCTTGGGTGAGTTTCGGTGTGGTTTCACACCATTTCTAGGCCATTTTTAGTTACTGGTTTTTTGCCACAGAGGTATGCATCACGATTGCGGATAAACGGTCGCGATCGCAAAGAGCAATTTTGTTGTTTGGACATTGTGAATCGCAATCGCAGAATGCTTTTCGCTATCGTGAAGAGGAAATCTCTATTGCACTCACCCTACTTTGGGAGCTTATATCTCGCAATCTATAATGAATTTGGAGATGATGCAAAAAATGGAAGTTGTAGAAATTTGTGTCTAGTTTTCAGAAAAGTAAACTATTTTTCATTTGGAGTTGTGTAGAAAGAGTTATGTTAGATATACTATAGGCTATTTGGGAAGAGTTTGGAAATCTCTGTTGCACAGGGCTAACTTTGGAAGCTTATATCTAGTGATCTATAAGGAATTGGGAGATAATCAACAAATGAAAGTTATAGCACTTGGTGTCTAGTTTTCATAAAGTTCAACTATTTGCAATTTGGAGTTTTGTATAAAATGTCGTGACCATTATACTAAAGGCTATCTGGAAGAGCTGGGCACTTGTTCTTTGCGATCGCGAAGCATTTTCTGCGATCACGAAAGGCAAATTTTGGGCTGAGAAAAGTTGTGTTTCGTGATCGCGAAGAATTTTCCTTGATCGTGAAGTGTAAATACCTGGGTAGTAGCTATATTTCGAGGTTTCAGCCATTTTAAACATATTTGGAGCTATGGAGCTCGGATTGAATAAATTTTTGAGGCAATTTTCACCGTATGGATTGGGATTTGAGCTGTCCGGAGGTCAATTCAAGCAAGAAGATGATTTTGTAATATCGGTATAACTTCAAAAAGGTATGTATATTGCCTAACCTCGAGTGGAAGAATTACCCCTTAGGCATTGAGTCTTATGTGAAAATTATGTGTTTCGAAGCCGTGTACGCGAGGTGACGAATACGTACTCGGGCTTAAATATTCAAATTGTATTGGTTTAATGTTTTAGGCATTTTTTATGTATTAAATTGGATAATTGTTGAAATTCGTAAATCCTTGAATTATCACACCTCATTCCTTATTTGTCAAGCTTGTATTTTATATAATAATTTGGTGTTATGGATTTTATGTGAATTCTGTGTGTTTGTTGATTTGATATTTTTCTTGGAATTAAATTCATGATGAAATCCTCATCTGCAAATATTTATTAAATAAGTTTAAATTGATGAGTTAATATCATTATCAATAAATTGGATTAATGAAGGATTTTCCCTATACTGAGTATTTTTCACCTCTCCTTGGGCTATATTTTGAGAAATTTATTGATTCTGCTACATATTTGGAATTTGGCTGTGGTCAGTGGCAAATTGTGATATGAATTATTGCATTGTGTATTGGTTTAAACACTTTCCTTGATGTTATTATGCTTCCTACCTTGCTTGTTAATGATGTACATGTGCTTGGTAAAGAAGAGTGTAAAGCACGAAGGGTGATGCTGTGCCATTTGAGAGTGTAAAGCACGAATGGCGATGTCTTGCCATTGAGAGTGTAAAGCACGAAGGGTGATGTCGTGCCATTTCATTTATATTATCAGGTGAGGATGAGAGTAAAAGCACGATGGGTGATGTTGTGAAATTATTTTTATATTATCATATATTCATGGCACGAAGGGTGTTTTCGTGCAGGCGAGGACGAGAGACATACATTATATTGTGATATCATTTTGTTGTGTATATATTCATGCTTTTATCTTGAGATGTTATTGTGCACCTATATTTTCTAGTCACATAGAAAACATAGGTGCACAATAACATCTCAAGATAAACGCATGAATGTATACACAACAAAACGATATCACAATATAATGTATGTCTCTCGTCCTCTCCTGCACGGAAGCACACTTGACATGAATAAATGATAATATAAAAATAATCATACGGCATCACCTTCGTGTTTTACACTCTCAATGGAACGGCATCACCATTCGTTCTTTACACTCTCCCTCACATGATAATATAATTGAAATGGCACGGCATCACCCTTCGTGCTTTACACTCCCAAGTGGAACAACATCACCCTTTGTGTGTAACGACCCGACGGGTCGTTCCGAGAGTTGTAGACACTTTTCCCCTATTTCTATTTCTTTATGTGTTATTCTGTTTTATTATGTTGCATCGGGTTGGGTTGTCCAGGTCTGGAGTGGTTTTGGAGTGGAATGAGATACTTAGTAGTTAAGTTGGAAAAAGTCAACCGGATGTTGACTTATGAGTAAACGATCTCGGATTGGGATTTCTATGGTTATGTTAGCTCTGTTAGGTGATTTTGGCCTTAGGAGCATGTTCAGAATATAATTTGGAGGTCCGTGGTAGAATTAGGCTTGAATTGGCGAAAGTTGGAAATTTGGCTATTTCGGTCTGCAGTGGGAAAAATTAGATATCGACGTCGAAATAGAATTATGGTAGTTCGAGTAGGTTCGTAAAGTCATTAATGGCGTATGTGAAAAATTTGAGGTTATTTGGTCATGATTTGATTGGTTTCGGCGTCATTTGAGGAATTTGGGAGTTTATGAGTTGTTAGGCTTAAAATCCCAGGTAACTTGGTGTTTGGTGTTGTTTTGAGTGATTCGTAGGTTCGACTAAGTTTGAATGATGTTATTTGATATGTTGGAGCATTTGGTTAAAGTCCCGAGGGCCTCAGGTGAGTTTCGGGATCATTATTTGGCATTGGAAGTTGCAGATCTCAGGTTTCTGGTGTAGGAAGTGCGGACCGCATAAAATTGGCGCAGACCACAGAGATATTATGCGGACGCAGTGGGAGTTTCGCGGGCCGCGGAAGAAGAAATGCGGCCGCGGTGGATCTGTGCGGACCGCGGAAGGTGAGGTTAAGGGTTTGCGGCTACGGCATGAATTTTGCAGACCGCGAAGGGGAGTGTGAAACCGCGATGAAATTATGCGGACCGCGGTGATGGTTCAGAGGGTGCACTATAAACACAGGAATTAGGACTTTATTTCACATTTTGGACCTAGGGAGCTCGGTCTGTTGCGAGTTTTTGAGGATTTTTCAAGAAGTTCATCGGGTTAAGTGATTCTAACTCGGATTTGGTTAATATACATGAATCACTGATTTCATCATTTGATTAGTGCTTTAAGGTGGAAATTTGGAAAAAATGTAGAAACTTCATAAAATGGATTTTTGGAATTTGAATGTCAATTCGAAGTCGGATTTTGACAAATTTTATATGGTTAGACTCGGGAGTGAACGAGCTTTCTAGTTTTGTAATTTTGTCGGTTTCGAGACGTGGGTCTGGGGGCCGGGTTTTAGCCAATTTCGGGTTTTTGGCCTAATTTTTTAGTTTTTCTTGTGGAATTCATTTCTTTAGATTATGTTGATACTATTGTTTTGGTTGTGTGTAGATTTGGAGCTTTTGGAGACTGAGTCGAGGGGCGAGGGAATCTCGGAGTAGGATTCTATGTTGTTAAGGTAAGTAACAGTTTTAACTCTAGCTTTGAGGGTATAAACCCGGAGAATTGATATCATGTGACTGTTTGGAGGTGACGCCCACGCTAAGTGACGGGCGTGTGGGTGTACGCCGCGAGAGATTTAGACTTGGTCCGTCCCGTGAGGCTATGATGCCTAATAGATTTTATTTGTATTTATGTGCTTCCCTTTCTGATAGAACTTGACTACCTTCACGTTAGAAATCATGCTTAGGCTTTATTCATGCTCACATTACTTGTACTAAGTCATAGAAGTTCTTGTACATGTCTACCTCAGTCTCTATTATCTTGCTGATACAATGTGGCGACATTTCGTGGCGACTTAATTTGTTGCAACAAAAGTTATAGCTTTTGTGGCGACTTTGAAAGTCGCTACAGTAGGTAAACTTTTAGTAGCGACTTTATTAGGTCGCCTCTACTATGTACAGCTAAAGAGAGAATTTTTCATTTCCACTAAAAATAAATGTTAAGCTCCAAAGTATTTGTAGCGACAAATAAATAGTCGCCTCTGAAGGACTTTGCGGCGACTTGGTCGCAACTATATGTTACTTTAAAATTTAAAAACAAACAAAAGAACAAGCCCTAAATAATTAAAACAAAAGATAAGCATAGTCGTATCTCTGTAGAAGAACAAAATCTTAGCTCATATCTCTCTTGAGCATTCTCCATTCTTTGTGCAAATACCTTCCATTTATCCGTGCAAATCACAAAATATTAACCATATGTTAGAGATGCAAAAGCCCTATCAGAAATTGTGACTCTATCAGGTATGTTAGAGACCCAAAAGCTCCAATCACAAATCTTCTTCGGTGGTACATGTAGTTTTCTCAAATCACTGATTTCACATTTGTATACTTAGATTCCACCTCCAATTTCTCTGATCTTTTAACAATGTCTTGTTTAAAGCCCTTATCGGCGGTGAAGAGTTAGCGGAATTTTAGATATATCCATAATATGAAACTTCCTCTTTTGGTATCTTACACCTTTTGGTGTTGTTATCGTGACTGCATGTTGGTTAAAAAAGATTAACCCATGTTTGTCTTGGTGGTTTGGGGATATGGATTATGGGTCCTATTTTCCCACTAAAACTCATGACTAGAGATGATTTTGCTGTTATATTGTCAGGTGAACATATTTTTCTCTTAATTCATGTCATTTTTCTAGCCTTATGCAACTCAAGGATCCTGTCCTTAGGAATCATTTTATGGTTTGGATAGTTTTGGTATCTTGTATTGTTGGTATTATTTGAGTTCAATTTCCTATAATTTTTGTCTTGTTTGAGTTCTATTTCCATATCATCCGTAAGCTTTTTTCTTATAGCTAATAGAGCTGTAGAATTTAGTTAGTTTTAAAATAGTTCAGGGATTCGAATACTATAAAAAATCTTAACATTTATATTGGTGGTGAATGCCTTATTTTTGTTTTATCCTTTCCATTTGGAAATTATTTGGTTATATTGGAGAACTGATATGGTTCTTCAATGAGTTTAGATGTAATGGAAAACCAAACTACCATCCATCCATGTGTAGATTTTGACCTCAACTTTGGATTGCTTTCCTCTGACAGCAATCATTTCCATTGTGATGGCTTCCATTCTTATTATTGAAAACACGAAGTAACAGAAGACAAGTCTTCTCATGATCGACTGGATTGAGGCAGGGAGCAACCTAGTGGGAGGTGGACCAAGTGGGCTTCCCGGTGGAGGAGGATGTAACGGTCTTCCCCTACTCTCAACATCCACCATCGCTACTCACGTCTCTTCTTACCAGAGCATACTAATGCTTCTAATCTTGTCGTCTTCTGATTGTTTCGATCGATGTCTTAAAGTTATTTTTCTAATAGTTTTTTATTTCTGCATAATTTGAGATCATCTCAGTTATGATTCAAGTTGTATAATTTGGTTTCATTTTTTGCATGTGTTTATTTTGGTCAAGTTTTGTTTAGCATACTTGAAACATGACTTGAATATTGTTTAGTCTTGCTAGTTCACAAATGTGTCTAGATTCCGGCCCTTATAAAATTTTGTTATTATTGTCTTTGCACTTTAATTAATTAACTGATTGCCTTTTTAAAAAAAAATAGGAATGAATAAAAGTTGGTTGAATATTAGGAATAGAGTTGACCAAAGGTATAGAGATGGAGTCGGTGGCCTTCTCAATCGGGAGTTAGTCAACCAAGGGTGAGCATTATGATTTCATGTCCTTGTAAAGGGTGTATGAACATCTTGTTCAAGCTAATCATTGGTGTAAGAGGAGACTAGTTGAGGAACTATTTCTAGGATTCTTATAAATTGTGGAAATTGCAAAAGAAATTGGAAGAGGAGCCTGAACGCATGTAGGTAGAAGTAGATAAGAGCGTCCAAGACAATTGGCTACTTTACGACCAAAATACAATAGGTACTTGCTCTTGCTCCTTCTTGATAAATTTTTCTGGTTCTACTGGAATTCTAGTGCTATTTTATTTGTATTTTGGTGTCTATTATAATATAATTGTCTATATCTACATTCGTTTATCGCCATTCTGGTGCTATTTTATCAGTAATGTGGTGATGATATTACCGAATCTATTTTATCAGCATGTAGTGATGATATTGTTGAATTCATGCTATTTTAATGACTTAATCCAGATAATTATCCTTTATATCAACATTTTTAATAAATCAAGCTTTATTCACTACCTAGTGCTAAATATATCTTTAATTTAACATATAGTTGTTGATTTTCCTAAACCTACAAACTTGCCAACTCCCAGTTTACTACCAAGTTATAAATGCAGTTAGAGCGTTATAATGCGATTTAACTTGATCACTAAATGATTCTGTCAGATAAAAACTTGTATTGCTATTTTTATTTTGAAGAGGATACGGATGTCTTAAGATGGTTTTTTGGTAGGGAGATTAGTATTTTGTTTTACGCATAGTCCAGTGTGACAACTTACTTGTTTGTTTTAGCAACTTTATTGACTTTTTCTTTGTCAACTTTGGATCTGATCGAAGGTTGGGAAGCTTAGTCTATATCACTTTTATCATTGCTTGGTCCTAGCCTCTGAATACCATAGCGCTACGATACTATGCAATTGATCTGGATAAATTTGGGTGCAGATGGATAAAATAAACTTGTTAGCTCATTGCTTTCACTTTATTCAAGAGAACTCTTGTAAGAATTGATGGCTACCACATTTGTGCACAATATTGTCTTAAGAAAATTCAGTGCTCTTTTTTGTTGTTTTATTCTTAGTTATGTTGTTTGGGGTGTTCATCAAATCAATTCCTTTATTTGGTTTGCTACACTTTGACATGTTATTGCATTTTTGAAATGCTATTGATGATGAAGTTTAAAAGAGTTCTCATTGAACCCCTGGATTACGTGTGCCATGTGATAACAAAAGATTTACTAATTTATGTTTGGGAGTCTTGAAGCTTTCTTTATATTTATCTTGAACAGTTGGGTGATATTGTGTTTAGTGTTGCTAAGATTTATCTTTGAATGTGCTGAAACTAGTGTCATTTATAGCCTTATGTGCTTTATAGCCTTATGTGCTTTATGTCACCCTTTTTTCTATTACGCATTAAATTATGGAAACTCTCAAAGTGATCATGTATTTTTCCTTAATAACAGGGACAAGATTCTTAAACGATGACGTCCACCAAGGAAGAGATTGAAGGCGCCCAAAGAATATTTTGTGTTTTTTGTCATATGTATATACTTACAAAGACAATGAAGTATTGTGTAGTATGTCGTTGATTTTTTTTTAGTAATGGAAGCATTTATAATATATGGCTTGAGGACTACTTTCGGTGTTTGTTAAATATATTTGGATGGTCTTATTACCTAGATATAATTCTGGTAATTCATTAGTATAAGTAGTAAAAATATTGCTGCTGCTTAATAATTTTTAAAAATTTTAAATCTGTTGAAAATTTAGGTTTTAGGGGTGATTAAACCTTGCTACAAAATAATTAGTATTTGTGGCGACCAATATTGCTACTAAACCTTATGTTATTGTGGTGACCATAACTGCCACTGAACATATAATAACTTTTGTGGCGAGTGCAATCGCTACTAAAAGTTGTTCATCAGTGGCGACCTACCTCAAACCTATTTTATGGTTGAGTATTTACTTCACTTGTTGTGGTGAATTAAATCGCTACATATGTATATTTTTTGTGGCGACTTTTAGAAGTCGTCACAAATAAAATTTAGTTACAGTAGTACATGATGCGACTAGAAAGTCGCCACTAAAGGGTGGTAGCAGCGACTTTTCATGCTTTAGTGCGACATTTGTCGCCACTAAAAGTCCGATTTCTTGTAATGCTTTATTTGTTGAAAAATGTGAGTCTAGAGAGGTACATGACTGAGTGAGGCCGAGAGCCTGTTATGAGATATTGTACTGTAGCACATGAGTTGTTCGTGCGGATCCAGATTGTACTATAGCACGTGAGTTGTTCGTGCGGATCCAAATATGATATGATAGCACATGAGTTGTCTGTGCAGCACGTGAGTGGTCCGTGCGGATTAGCGCTTGGGCTGCAGGAGCCCCTCCGGAGTCTGAACACCCCAAGTGAGCGCAGGTACCTATTGCGTGTGTGTACTGAGGGTTGAGGGATTGAGTGACATTGTTGTGAGGTGTCATCTATTTTTGTCGTTGCTGCATTTATCTGCTAATTTACTTGTAGTATTTTGCTGATTCATGAAATTTACCTTTTACTCCTGTTTATTATTAATTGGGAAAAGTAATAATTAAATTGTTCTGCTTAGCTCGTCACTACTACTCAGTTCCTTCGTTATTTCTGTTACTTGCTGAGTCGGTTGTACTCATACTATAGTCTGCACTTCATGTGCAGATCCAGATGTGTTTGAGCGCGGAGATTGTTGAGTCCATACCAACTTATCTTCGGAGACTGCAAGGTAGCTGCTAGCATCCGTAGGACCTTATTACTCTTTCTATCTTCTATCCTCTCTTTTTTGGGGTTGTATTGACAGTTAGACAGTTGATGTATTAGTTTATGGATTTAGACGCTCATGACTTGGTAACACCCTGATGTTTGAGGCTCGTTTTCCGCATTTCAATATATATTTTTAGAGTTTAGCTTGGTTTATGAGAAATTCAAATATTGAAGGTGTCTTTATTAAATTCTTATAATCGAAGTAGTTGTAATATTTTGGGAGATTGGTTTTCCTTGTACCACGATAGACGTCATCACGATATGGTTTAGATTTAGATCGTGACATTGTGATTTACACTCTTCCTTACCAAGCACGTGTATATAACTAACATGCAAGGTAGGAAGCATAAATAACATCAAAGAGAGTGTTTAAACCACAACGCAATACAACAATTTATATCACAATTTGCCACTGACCACAATCAAATTCCAAGTATGTAGCAGAATCAATAGATTTCTCAACAAATAGCCCAAGGCTCCACACAACGTATATAAAACCTCAAAACAATCAACAGAGATGAAAAATACTAAAGACAGGGCAACACCTTCATTAATCCAAATTCTTGATAATTATATTAATTCCTCAATTTAAACTTATTTAATAAATAAAGAATTCCATCATGAATTTAATTCCAAGAAAATTATCAAATCGACAAACACACGAAATTCACATATCCAAGTGATAGTAACACCAGAATATTATATAAAATACAAACTTGACAAATAAGGAATGTGGCGTGATAATTCAAGGATTTACTAATGCTAATAATTATCCAATTTAATACATAAAAATTCCTAAAACATTAAACCAATACAATTTGCACATATAAGCCTGAGTACGTAATCGTCACCTCGCGTACACGGCTTCCAATCAAACAATTTCCACATAAGACTCAACGCCTAAGGGGTAATCTCCTCACTCGAGGATATGCAAGATACTTACCTTTATGAAATTATGTTGATATTCCGAAATCGCCTTCTTGCTTGAATTGACCTCCGGATAGCTCAAATATATCCAAATTAATTGTAAAAATTTATTAATATTCATCGGAAACAATTCCGGATAATAATACGCCGACTTAAAAATTTATTCCAAAAAGTCAACAAAAGTCAACGCGAGGCCCGCCTCTCGAAACCTGACATAATTTTCATGAAATCCGAACACCCATTCCGATACGAGTTCAACCATACCAATTTTATCGAATTCCAATAACAACTCGGCCTTTAAATCTTAAATTAAACCATGAGGTTTTTCACAATTTTTGCAACTTAATTCACCAATTAAATGTTAAAAATAACCATGGATTCGGGTAATTTAACCAATATTGAATAAAGAACACTTACCCCATTAATTTCCTTGAAAAACTCACGAAAACCGCCTCCTCCCGAGCTCCAGTCAAAATGGAAAATGGAACGAAGTCCCATTTTCAGGACTTAAACTCACTGCTCAAGCTTTTCTTCTTCGCGAACCCGGCCACTGCCTCGCGTTCGCGAAGCACAATTTTTGTTCTTCCCAAATCCCTCGTTCGCCAACACGACCGTCCTCTTGCGTTTGCGTAGTCCAACTTGACATTCTCTCCACTTTACTCTTCGGGGAAGGCGACGAATGACTCGCGAATGTGATGCTTTACTAGCTCAGACCTTCACGAACGCGACCATAACCTCGCGAACGCCTAGAACAAGGACCTAGGGTCCCCAAGTGCTTCACTCCTCTTCGCGAACGCGAAACTGCTCATGCATTCGCGATGCACATACAAACCACACCTTCGCGTTCACGTCCTCCCCTTCGCGAACGCGAAGAACAAAATCTCACCACTCGTAAAACACTCTTCGCTAATGCGAGGGCCCACTCGTAAACACGAAAGAGGAACTAGAAGAATGCTGCAGCAGATATCAACAATCTCATCAAGGCCAAAAATGATCAGTTAACCACCTGAAACTCACCAGAGGCCCTCGGGACCTCAACCAAACGTACCAACGTGTCCCATAACGTCATACGAACTTAGTCGAACCTTCAAATCACCTTTAACAACACCATAACCACGAATTACACAAGGATTCAAGCCTAATGAACTTAGAAATTTCCGAATTCCACAAATGAAGTCTAAACCTACTAAACCACGTCAGAGTGACCTCAAATGTTGCACACAAGTCAGAAATAACACAACGAAGCTATTCCAATTTACAGAATCAAATTCCGACCCCGCTATCAAAAAGTCAACCCCCTGGTAAAATTTCCCAAAAATTCATCTTTCGTCATTTCAAGCCTTATTCCACTACAGACCTCCAAATAATTTTCTGGACACGCTCCTAAGTCCATAACCACCATACGAAGCAATTGACATCATCCAAATACCATTTCAGAGTCGTTTCCTCAAAAGTCAACTTTCCGTTCAACTCTTCAATTTAATCTTCTAAATAAGGATTGTTCTTTTAATTTAATTCCGAATCTTCAGTAAATCAAACTCGACCACACCCGGGGTTCATAATTCATATTACGAAGCTGCTCGAGACCTTAAGTCACTGAACAGGGCATTAATTCTTAAAATGACAAGTCGGGTCGTTACAATATATATATATATATATATATATATATATATATATAGTGTGCGTGTGTGTGTGTGTGAATATGTACATATACATAATGTGACAACCCAAAATCCGTTAAAGGTCATAATGGCGCTGGACACCGCTGTCAGGCAAGCCAAAAATAATCATCTAATTTGGTTCTCATTTTTATATTTTTGAAATCATATTTCCTTCAATTAAATAGTAAAAGATGGACTTTACTGAGTATATCATAACCTTTTTTAACAATTTCAATACAGGATTGTCACGATCCAAAACTAACCCTGTCGTGATGGCGCCTATCGTGGTAGTAGGCAAGCCGACACAATACCAAAACAAACGATGGTTACATTTCAAATATAATATCAAAGCTATTTAATATAAAACCTTCATAAAGGAGTCCAAATAAAAAATAAAAATTCGGAAAAGAAAAGCTCGAAATCGGGGTGTCAGTAGTCATGAGTATCTACTACAATTGTCTGACAATATCGAGACTAAGATAGTCTGGAAAATAGCTTAATAAACTAATAGGAATATAAGAGGGTGAAAGGCGATCGCCAGGCAGCTACCTTGCTATCTCCGAGAAAATCTACAACCGGAATAGTCAACAGCCGCTACCGTGTCCAGATACGCCTGGATCTGCACACAAGGTGTAAGGAGTAACGTGAGTATGCCAGCTTAGTATGTAACAATAGTAAATAAAGATTGAGAAGAAGTGACGAGCAATAATGCAAGTAAAGTTCATATCACAAAACTCAGTAAAATATGGCATGTTTTTGAAACCACAGTTTGAATCAAATCATCTCGTTTAAATCCAGTTCCAGTGAAATCATTTAAATCCATCTTTCAACATTTTCAAACAAAGGCTCAATGCAAAGATGAGCAAAAATGATGAATTCGTAATCAGCCCCTCGGGCAAAACATCACTCATATACAGCCCCTCGGGAAAACCTCAAAATCACTCGTATACAGCCCCTCGGGAAAACCTCACAATTCCTCATTCCTCCCACTCACTCGGCACTCGCACTCAGTAGGTACTTGCGCTCACTGGGTGTGTTTACAGACTCCGGAGGGGCTCTTTCAGCCCATGCGCTATATCAAGCCAAGCATGGCATAAATCTATGAGGCCTTCGGTCTATAGCAAACATGTTGTGGCGTGAAGCCCGATCCCAAAATATCCTCACAAAAAAGGCCCTTGGCCTCACTGATTCATAAACCTCTCAAGCCTCTCGGGCTCTCAGTAAAACAAAGTACTAAGCCCAAACAACATTTGTATGATGCATCAAAACAAAGTAATAGAGACTGAGTTATGCATTAAATAAGTATAAACATGACTGAGTATATATTTCTAATTGAAAACAATGGGAGGATAGCAAGAAAAGTCCTCTAGGGGTCTAAACAATAGTGGCATAAGGCCTAAACATGACATCCAGCCTGATTTACATAAATTCTTTCTAAAACACATAAGTATCATGTAGTTTCAACAAAATATGCAACTTTACAGTTGCTACGGGACAAACCAAGTCACAATCCCCAACAGTTCACACCCACACGTCCGTCACCTAGCACGTGCGTCACCTCAAAATAGTCACATGACACAAAATCCGGGTTTTCATACACTCAGGGCTAGATTTACAATCGTTACTTACCTCAAACCGATCAAATATCTACTCCCCGATGCTCTTGCCCCTCGATTCGGCCTCCAAATGCTGTGAATCTATTCACCAATCAGTACAATACCATCAATTTATGATAAAAGAATGAATTCCACAAGAAAAACTATCAAATTAGAACCCGAAACCGAACCCGAAATTGACTCAAACCCGGCCCCCAGGCCCACGTCTCGAAATCTGACAAAAATTACAAAACATGAAAGCCCATTCAATCACGGGTCCATACATATGAAATTTATCAAAATACGACTCTGTTTGATCCCTCAAATCCTCTCATCAAACTCTCCAAAATCCCAAGCCCTAACCCCTCATTTTCACCCCTAATTTCCACTAATTAAATGATAGAACAACGGGAAATCACCATAGATAGGAGTTTTAGAGATCAAGTAACTTACCTCACTGAAAACCCCCTGAATCTCTCTTCAAAAATCACTTCAAAAGCTTCAAAACCGACTTGAAAAATGGTGGAAATGGGCCAAAATTCGCGAAGTGTGCTATTTATACTTACTGCCCAGGGCTTTCGCACCTGCGGCCAAATATCCGCTCCTGCGGAACCGCACCTGCGGTCAGATCCAAGCACCTGCGATAACCACTTAGGTCCTTAAATTCGGCATCTGCTCCCCTGGTTCCACACATATGGGCACGCACCTGTGCTCATACTTCCGCTTCTGCAGAATTAGCCATTCTCTTCCTTTCTGCATCTTGACTCAAGTCCTTGCACCTGCACTCCCAGCCTTGGCCTTTTATTTCTGCATCTGAAGCTACCTCTGTGCACCTGCGACCTCGCACCTGCAGCTCCTCATCTGCAGGTGCAGAAAACACCATCAACTTTAGAAACCAACAAAAAAAAACTATCTCCCAACACCTAAAATCAATCTGTTAACCACCCGAAACTCACTCGAGACCTCAACCGATCACACTAACAAGTCATGTATCAACATACGAACTTAGTCAAACCTTTGGAATACCCAAAACAACATCAAAACACCAAATTACCCTCGGATTCAAGCCTAAGAACTTCTAAACTTCCAAATTCCTCAAATGACACCGAAACCTACAAAACCTCGTTTGAATGACCTCAAATTTTACACGCACGGAACAAATGACACTACGGTCCTACTCTAACTTCCGGAGTTCCATTTCGACCCCGATATCAAATTGTCCACTACAGACCAATTTTCCCCAATTCAAGCCTAATTCTACCACGGCCTCCAAATCACATTCCGGATGCGCTCTTAAGTCCAAAATCACCTAGCGGAGCTAACCGAACCATAAAAATCCAATTCCAAAACCGTTTACACATAAGTCAACATATGTTGACTTTTTTAACTTAAGCTTCCTAATAAGAGACTAAGTGTCTCGTTCCACTCCGAAATGACTCTGGACCCGAACTAACCAACCCGATACAATACCATACAGCTGAATAACACATAAAGAAGCAGAAATGGGGAAAACGAGGCTATAACTCTCGAAACGACCATCCGGGTCGTTACAAGGACAACCCATAATCACCCCAAAACAAGGTGTCACAAGTGCATGAGCATCAATTAGGAATGTAAAATAAAATACAGCATTTTTCCAGAATACAAATTTGGACAAGATAAATATAAATACTCTGAAGGAGACTTTGTCGGCTGCAGGTCGTAATATGGAATGCAGCTCACCTAAGTCCCTGCATGCATACACGCCTTTGCTCTCACAAGGCCACTATTCACAAATGTACATGCACAAAACTGTGCAGCAAGTGTAGTATGACTACGTAATCAATGTGTACCCAGTAAGTATCTAGCCTTACCCCGAAGAAGTAGTGACGAGGGGTTGACAATGACACTCACTAGGGGTCCAATAACATCAGGTACAGTAAAGAGGTAGTAACTATGAGGCAGAGTAAAAAAATGAGATAAACAAGTATAAATCACGTGGTACAAATCCCCCTCTTTACGAGGAACTTAAGCTATGCAATAGAAATTCCCTCCTTAACCTAAGCATATATATATAGATGTAGTGGATCTCATCAGATCGATTGTCGTAACTTAAATCGGGAAAACTCACAGATGCACTGATTTCTTGCCAAATATTACACACAATTTCATGAGGATATGATATAGGAAATGCCGAGGCATACAGTCTGATCCAACACTAATATTTAAATTATGCACTGCCGAGGTTCGAACGACACGAACCATTGATACATCTTTCAAACAGCCGAGGCGAACAACCCACTGCCATGAGAGTGTGGTACAGAAATCCTGCTGAGGTGAACGGCCCGATACCATAAGAAGTAAAATAAAAATCCTGCCGAGGGGAACAGACTGATCTCATTAGAATAAGGGCCTTTGATCGGTCCTTGACCCCACTCACGAATAAACGTGTGAGTTGTAATTTCTTTAACAAAAACCTTTCAATGAAATATATATATATATATATATGAACGCCCATTCAACCACGAGTTCAACCATACGAGTTTTACTAAAATCCGACATCAACTTGACCCTCAAATCTTCAATTTAAACCAAGAGGGTTTTTCAAATCGTATAACTTAATTCACCAATTAAATGTTAAAAACAACCATAGATTCAGGTAAATTTACCAATATTGAGTTAAGAAAACTTACCCAGTTCTTATCCTTGAAAATCTCCCGAAAATTGCCTCTTCCCGAGCTCCAATTTGGTAAAAATGGAAAATGGGACTTAACTTAAACTCTCTTCCCAGACATTTGTTCTTCGCGAACACAGACAGTCCCTCGCGTTCACGAAGAACAAAATTGTGCTGCCACACATTGCCCTTCGCGAACGCTAAGACAAAAATCCTCTTCGACCATTTCCTCTTCACGAACGCGTGCCCTTGGTCGCGAACACAAAGCACAAAATTTTCTAGTCAAAATTTCGTCTTCGGGCATGCGAGACTCTCCTCGCAAACATGAAGAAGGAAACCATAACAGGCAGCAGAAAATTTCCAGCAGCACTCCAAGTCTGAAATTGATCCGTTAACCTTCCGAAACTCACCTGAGGCCTTCGGGACCTCAACCAAATACACCAATAAGTCCTAAAACATCATACGGAATTAGTCGAAACCTCAAACCATATCAAATAACGATAAAATCACAAATCACACCCCAGTTCAAGCATAATGAAACTTAAGAATTTCCAACTTCTACATTCGATTCCGGAACCTATCAAATCAAGTCTGATTGAACTCTAATTTTGCACACAAGTCATAAATGACATAACAGATGTATTCAAATTTTCAGAAACATATTTCGACCCCAATATCAAAAAGTCAACTCCCCGATCAAACATCCAAACTTAAATTCCTACTTTAGCCATTTCTAGCCTAATTGAACTATGGACTTCCAAATAAAATTCTGATCACGCTCCTAAGTCCAAAATCACCATACAGAGCTGTTAGAATAATCGAAATTCTATTCCGGGGTTGTTTACACATAGGTCGACATCCACCCAACCTTTTCAACTTAAGCTTTAAACTTTGGAACTAAGTGTTCCAATTCATTGTATAAACCTCATCGGACCTGAACCAATTACCTCGGCAAGTCACATAACAGTTATAATGTTTAGAATGAGCAATAAATGGGGAAAAGAGGCTGCATCTTTTAAAACGACTGGCTGGGTCGTTACATCCTCCCCTCTTAAAATAATCGTTCGTCCTCGAACGACCATAGAGACACACTTGAAATGGTGAAAAGTTGAGGATAATGGATGCGCATATCCTGCTCAGTCTCCCAAGTCGCCTCCTCGACCGGCACATCTCTCCACTAAACATTCACAACATCATTGTTCTTTAACCTCATCTTTCAAACATGCCTATCCAAAACAGCCACTGGCTCCTCAACGTAAGATATATCCTTGTCCATCTAGATTGAGCTGAAATCCAACACATGAGACGGGTCACCGTGATACTTTTGGAGCATAGAAACATGGAATACCAGATAAACTGCAGTGAGATTAGGTGGTACTGCAAGTCTATAATCTACCCCTCCAATTCTTTCAAGAATCTCAAAAGGCCCTATATATCTCGGGTCAACTTGAACTTCTTCCTAAATCTCATAAAACCCATCATGGGAGAAACCCAGAGCAAGAATCGTTTACCAACCATGAATGCATCATCACGAACCTTCCAATCCTCATTACTCTTTTGTCTGGATTGGGTTGTACGAAATCGATCCTGAATCAATTTAACCTTTTCCAAAGAATCTTGAACCATGTATGTACCCAGTAATCTAGCTTTACCCGGTTCGAACCACCCCACTGGGGACCGACACGGCCTACCATATAAGGCCTCATACGACGCCATCTGAATGCTCGACTGATAATTGTTGTTGTAAGCAAACTCCGCAAGTGGCAAAAACTGATTCCAAGCACCCCCAAAATTTATCACATAAGCGCGGAGCATATCCTCCAATATCTGAATAGTGCGCTCGGATTCTCCTTCCATCTGAGGGTGAAATGTTGTGCTCAAATCAACCCGAGTACCTAACTCCTGCGGTACAACCCTCTACAATCGTGATGTAAATTGTGTACCTCGGTCAAAGATGATGGATACCGGTACGCCATGAATCCTGATGATCTCGAGAATAAAAATTTGAGCCAACTGCTCGGAAGAATATGTAGACATCACAGGAATGAAATAAGTTGACTTGGTTACCTATCCACAATCGCCCAGACTGCATCAAACCTGCACTAAGTCAGTGGAATTCCAACAACGAAATCCATAGAGATTCATTCCCATTTCCATTTCGGAATATCGAACTTTTAAAACATCCTACCTGGCCGCTGATGCTCATACTTCACCTGCTGGCAATTTAGAAAGCTAGCTACATACTCTACTATGTATTTCTTCTTTTGCCTCCACCAGTAGTGTTGTCTCAAGTACTGGTATATCTTTGCAGCACCCGGATGAATAGAGTACCGCGGACTCTGAGCCTCCTGGGGAATCAACTCACGCAAACCATCTACATTAGGTACACAAAGCATGCCCTGCATCCGTAATACACCGCCATCTCCAATAGTGACTTCCTAAGCATCACCGTGCTGAACTGTATCCTGAAGGACAAGCAGATGGGGGTCATCATATTGACGCTCCCTGATACGATCATAAAGAGAAGCTGAGAAATAATACAAACCAAACCTCGGCTAGATTCAGCACAGAAACATCCAATCTAAGAAACTGGCCAATGCCTGAACATCCAAGGCTAAAGGCCTCTCTACTACCGATAAATATGCTAAGCTGCCCAAACTCTCCCCCTTACGGCTCAAGGCATTGGCCACTACATTGGCCTTCCCGGGATGATAGAGAATGGTGATATCATAATACTTAAGCAACTCCAACCATCTCCGTTGCCGCAAATTAAGATCTTTATGTTTAAACAGATGCGGTAGACACCAGTGATCAGTCTAGACCTCACAATGGACACCGTACAAATAATGCCGCCAAATCTTCAAGGCATCAACAAAAGCTGTCTTAATCTTTTGGAAGCTCTCGTCACATTCCTCGATCCACCTGAACGGAGCACCCTTCTGGGTCAATTTCGTCATAGGTGTAGCAATATAAGATAAACCCTCTACAAAGCGGCGATAATACCCTGCCAAACCAAGGAAACTCCGGATCTCCGTATCTGAGGAAGGTCTGGACCAACTCTGCACTGCCTCAATCTTCTTCGGATCTACCTTGATCCTATCGCACGAAACTATATGACTCAAAAATCCCACTGATTCAAGCCATAATTCACACTTTGAAAATTTTGCATATAACTTCTTTTCTCTCAAAGTATGAAGCACAGTCCTCAGGTGCTACTCATGATCTTCCTGACTCCAGGAATACACCAGAATCTCGTCAATAAACACAATGATGAATGAATCAAGATAGGGCTGAAATACACTATTCATTAAGTTCATAAATGTTGTTGGGGGCGTTGGTTAGCCCCAATGACATTCCAAGGAACTCATAATGACCATACAGAGTCCTAAAAGTAGTCTTATGTATATCTGGCTCCTGAATTTTCAACCGATGATAGCCTGAAAGCAAGTCGATCTTAGAGAACACTCTGGAACCCTGAAGCTGATCAAATAGGTCATCAATACATAGAAATGGATACATGTTCTTCACTTTAACCTTGTTCAGTTGACGGTAATCAATACATATCTGCATAGAACCATCATTCCTCTTTACAAATAAGACGAGCACCCAAAGGCGATACACTAGGCCGAATGAAGCCCTTATCAACCAACTCTTGTAACTGTTCGTTTAATTCTTTCATCTCTGCTAGGTCCATATTATATGTTGGAATAGAAATGGGATGTGTGTCCGATAACAAATCAATGCCAAAGTCAATATCACTATCGGGTGGCATACCCGAAATATCCGCTGGAAATACATCCGGAAAATCCCTTACTATAGGAACTAACTCCATGGTAGATTATCAACTCTAACATCTCTCACATACGCCATATACGCATCACATCCCTTCTCAACCATCAGTTGAGCCTTAATAAATGAAACAACCCTGATAGGAACATTATCCGAGGTACCTCTCCACTCTAGCCGCGGTAGAACTGGCATAGCCAATGTCACCGTCTTGGTGTAATAATCAAGAATAGCGTGATAGGGCGAAACCCAGTCCATGCCCAATATAATATTGAATTTCACCATACTGAGCAATAATAAATCCGCTCTGGACACAAAATCATTGATAACAATTAAACCCGACCTATACACGCATTCCTCAATAATAGATTCACCCACGGGTGTAGATACATAAACATAATAACTCAAGGAATCACGGGATACGCCCAAATACGAAGCAAAATAAGATGACACATAAGAATAAGTGGAGCCTGGATCAAATAAGTCTGATGCATCTCTATGACAAACTGGAATAATACATGTGATAACAGAATCGGATGCAACTGCCTCCGTCCTATCATGAAGGGCTTAATATATGGCATGGCCTCCCTCTATAGGGAGACCTCTACCTATCCAACCTCCACCTCTGGCTGGCTGTGCAGGTGGAGTGGAAACTGGTGCAGTAATCATGGCATGAGAAGCCTGAGGGCCTTGTGGAATGGGTGGGGCCTGAGAAATCTGTGGAGATGCACTCCTCCTAAATCTGGGGCAATCCCTCACTATATGACGAGTGTCACTACACTCAAAATAAGCCCTCGAAGGATGTGGCTTCTGGGACTCCCTCGGGCTTGATCGACTAGACTGCCCCGCTGAAAGCACCCCATATAGGAGGTATAGTAGACACTGGCGGTGCATAATATGGAACCTGAGGTTTGGGGGTAGCTGGAATACTGCTGGAAGATGGAAGTGCTGAATCAATAGGACAACTCACATAGTGTCTACCATGACGGGCTGCAGTTAGGGCACGATAATTATTATATGTGCCAGAATCTCGGGGTCTCTTAGCTTCCCAATCTTCCCTCTCCCGAACCCACATAACTTCCAATCTCCTAGCAATTGACACCACCTATTGGTATATGATTTCCATATCTAACTCTTGGGCCATACTGAATCTGATACTAGGGTGGAGACCCTCAATAAATTTTTGAACCCGCTCACAAACAGTAGCAACTAAGGCTGATGCATGCCTCATACTTTGATACGGTCATAGAACCCTGGCGCAGTTGCTCAAACTATGTGCACCATGCATCTCTAAGACTCTGAGCAACATATTCCCTTAAGAACATATCAGAAAATTGAGTCCAAGTAAGTGAAGCTACCCAGCCGAAAAATCCAACTCATATGCCCCCCACCCACTGGTATGCTGCTCCACTAAGCTAGAATGTCATGAAAGAAACCCCACTAGAATCCGCAATACCCATGGTACGGAGGACACGGTGACATTCCTTAAGAAAACCCTGAGCATCCTCTAAATCTAAACCGTTGAAAGTGGGAGGGTGGTACTTCTTGTACCTCTCGATCATGAGTTGTTGCCCCTCTGAAACTGCTGTCCTAACCTCAGGCCGAACTGGGACAACCAGTTGCATTGGTATAACCTCTAGGGTATGGTCAACTTGGGCTCGTGGCTCTGGGGTATGGGTGGCAGGATACTATGCTCCTCCCCCGGCCTACGATATGGAAGGAGCAAGTGTAATTAACCCTTCCTGAGCTAGAGTGTCAAACATGCTCAGAAACTGGGCAAGAGTCTCCTGCAGTGTAGGTGTCGTAGCAGGCTTCTCAAGTACCTGTTCTCCAACTGGAGCTACTGGTGGCTCTACTAAAGTAGCTTGTGCAGGTGCTCTGGCTGCACCACGTGTTCTTCCTCAGCTTCTACCCCAGCCCCGGCCTCTTGCAACTCCAGTAGCCACAAATGTCTGATTATCAAATCGAGTTGTGCGTGTCCTATCATCTGTGAGAGAATAGAAAGGCAATGGTTTAAAATTTTGAAGTCAACAAGTAAGCACGATAATGAATCTAAGAAGTGAATATTTCCTAATAGTTCCATCATCTCTCGAAGATAAGTACAGACGTCTCTGTACCGATTTGCAAGGCTCTACTAAACCTTCTTGTAACTCATAACACCTATGAACCTAGAATTATGATAACAACTTGTCACGAACCCAAATTACCTATGCAGGATGTCGTGATGGCACCGAGTCTCTAAGTCTTGGTAAGCCTATCAATGCGGAGTAAAAATTGAAACATGAATAAATAAATTTGCAATTCACATATATTCAACTCCCAAAACCCGGTAGAAATAAGTCACAAGCTTCTAAGAATTTATCCTCAATGTCTCTATATATCAGAGTCTAAAGACAATAAGGAAACAACGTAACAAGGATAGGAGGGGAGTCCGGAGTCTGCAGACGCTAGCAGATATACCTCGAAGTCTCCGTACACAGATAGCTCACTGATATCTGGGCTGGTAGGATGTACCTGGATTCGCACAAAAATATGTGCAAAAATATAGTATGAGTACACCACAATGATACCGAGTAAGTTCCAAGCCTAACCTCGGTAGAGTAGTGACGAGGTCAATTCAGGCCTTACTGGAAATAATACAAGGCATAGTAAAATGTTTAACAATGTAATAACAATAAAATGATAATGGAAATGAATTTAGTAGCATGTCACCATTTAATTACACAAAATAAGGGCAAACAATACCTCGTGAAAACAAAACAGAATCTTTTTCAACTTTAAGAAAATCATAACAATAATCAAAGGCAACTGCGGCCATAAATAAATATCAACAAGCGCACTCTCGAGGTACTGCCTTATAGTCCCAAATCATAAATAAATTCACAATATCTCATTTCCTTATATCATAACGGGAGCCTTCACATTTAATTTTTTTAAAGAAAACATTTTTTCCTGAAATAGCATCCCGCGTTTTAGCCACCCTTATCACACCGCATGACTTCTAGTAGTTCCCCTACTAGCCACGCCTATCAAACCACTCTTATCTCACCACATGCGTTTCAACACCTAGACCTTATGCCACCCCATGCATATTAATATCACAATATGCACCTCAAGTGCCCAAATATTTAAATTTTCCAAAATAAACAACATCAACAACATTTTCCACAACCGGGAGATCACGGCTCAATCACAATGAGTACAAGAAAAATCTCACAAAATATTCGGGAATAAATAACTCAGCAAAAAAATTATTTCAAATTTTTTATAATATGCTGCCTTCGTACTAATTTAAAATATCAAATACTTTATATTAATAATATTTACATTAAAGAAATTCAATCTTCAAATAATGCATAGAATAAAAGAAACCAAGTTTCAACTGAAAAGGTAAAAGAATTAGCAGGAAAAGGTAAAGAAAATTTAAAATATAAAAATCAGATCAATGATGGAGAATATAACAAAATAAAATAATTTCATTAATATGCAACAGTGATCTTCACAATTTAAAAACATAATCTTCCACATTTAGCCAGTGTACACACTCGTCACCTCGTGTACACAATTTTCAACACATTATAATTATCACATCAATACCAATCCTAGGGGAATTTCCCTCACACAAGGTTAGACAAGTCACTTACCTCGACTAGCTCCAATTTAATCCATTAGTATCCCTTTTCCTCGATTATCCAACTCTGAGTGACTCAAATCTAGCCAAAAGAATTCGATATAGTTAACAAAAATTATAGGAATCAATTTCATAAGAAAATACTACATTTTTCAATAATATTTGAAATTAACTCAAATATTGCACGTCTCAGAATCCGGCAAAAGTTACGAAATATGAACGGTTGTTCAACCACGAGTTCAACCATACGAATTTTACTAAAATCCGACATCAACTCGACCCTCAAATCTTAAGTTTAAACTTAGAGGGTTTTTCTAAATCTTCCAACTTAATTCACCAATTAAATGTTAAAAACAACTATGGATTCAGGTAAATTGACCAATATTGAGTTAAGAACACTTACCCAGTTGTTCTCCTTGAAAATATCCCGAAAGTCGGCTCTTCCCGAGCCCCAAGTAAAAATTGATATTTTCTGAACATAAAATCTCTGCCCAGACGTTTGTTCTTGGCGAACGCGGTCAAGGCCTCGCGTTCGCGAAGCAAACAGTTTTGCTACCCAATGTTGCCCTTCGTAAACGCGAAGCCAAAAGTCCTCTCTGGCCATTTCCCCTTCGCGAACGCGAGGTTTTGATCACGAACGCAAAGCTTGGCACCTCGACCCTTCGCGAACGCATGCCCTCGGTCGCGAACGCGAAGCACAAAATGTGCCAGTCCAAATTTCTTCTTCGCGAACGCGGAGAAGGAACCAGAACATTCCTCAGAAAATTTCCAGCAGCATTCCAAGTCCGAAATTGATCTGTTACCCTTCTGAAACTCACCTGAGGCCCTTGGGACCTCAACCAAATACACCAACAAGTCCTAAAACATCATACGGGCTTAGTCGAAACCAAAAATAACATCAAATAATGCTAAAATTACAAATCACACCTCAATTCAAGCTTACTAAAACTTAAGAATTTCAAACTTCTACATTCCATGCCGGAACCCATAAAATCAAGCCCGATTGACCTCAAATTTTGCACACAAGTCATAAATGACATAATTGAGGTAATCAAATTTTCATTATCAGATTCAGACCCGATATCAAAAAGTCAACTCCCCGATAAAACTTCCAAACTTAAATTCCTATTTTAGCCATTTCAAGCTTAATTTAACTACGGAATTCCAAATAAAGTTCTGATCAAGCTCCTAAGTCCAATATCACGATACTGAGTTGTTGGAATCATCAAAATTCTATTTCGGGGTCGTTTACACATAGGTTGTAACGACCCGACCGGTCATTTTGCTTTATAGAACCCCCTTCCATTAAATAACACTTCCCGTACTGGTTTTAATTGATTTATGACTTGCAGGGATGGTTGGTTTCGGATTTGAAAGAGTTTGGGTTGGAATCGGAACACTTGGTTCCTTAAGGTTGGATTAAAAGGCTAAGTTCGACTTCGGTCAACATTTTGAGTAAACGACTTCGGAATCAGGATTTGATGGTTGCAATAGGTTCTTATGATGATTTCAGACTTGGGCGTATGCTCAGAGTGGGTTTCAGATGATCCGGGAGCGTTTCGAAACCAAATAGTGAAAGTTGGATTCTTGAAGGTTTTAAAAGTTCTATAAATGTGATTTGCAATGTGTTTTGGTCATATCAAGGTCCAAACGGAATTCTGAGATAGGGAATAGATCTGTAATATCATTTAAGACTTGCACGCAAAATTTGGTAATATTCCGAATAGTATAAGTACGTTTCGGCACGTTGGAAGTAAATTGAAGAACTTGAAGTTCATAAGTTTGATTCAACTGGTTTTGGGGTGGGATTCTTAGTTTTAATGTTGTTTCGGGCGTTCCGGAGGTTCGAGTGAGTCAGTTTTATGATTTCAGACTTGTTGGTATGGTTGGACGGGTCCTCGGGGGGCTCCGTATGCCATTTGAACGCCGCGCAAGTCGAGTTCAAGCTCAAAAAGAAATGCTGGTACACTAGTTCTGGTGCGATCGCACCTGTGGTTGGGCAGCTACAGGTGTGAGCTCGCAGATGCAGCTCAAAAGAGGAGCCCGGGTTCCGCAGATGCGGCCCCTTATTCGCAAAAGTGGAATCGCAGGTGCGATCACCTGTCTGCAGGTGCGGTCCTAGCCGGTCCAGTCCATTTTCGCAAATCCGGACTGCTGTCCACAAAGCGAGACCGCAGGGGAAACTGCTGAAGGTAGTGGCCTTTATTTAATACGGGATATTGTCATTTTTGACTCACTTCACTCCATTATTGGGCGATTTGGGAGCTTCTAAAGGGGAAACTTCAACCTAGCTTTGTGAGGTAAGTAATTTCTACCTAATGTGAGTATAATACATAGTTTATGGGTAGAACAACATGTAAATTAGTGGAAATTATGAGTTTAGAGTAAAACCTAGGATTTTGATAAAAATAAGATTTAACCACGAAATATGTTATGGAATCTAGTAAAAATCGCATATATTGTTGATCCTAAGGTTATGGGTAACGATTTTCTTCTAAAATTTCCGGAATCTGGGCACGTGGAACTAGGGGTGGATTTTAGGAATCTTGTAATTTGGATTGGGTAATCACTCTAATAGTAGAAGTGTGAACTTTGGAGCCTATATTGATTAGTTTTTACCCTATTTGAATAGTTTTGGATTGTCCGGCTCTGGTTTGAGGGTTTAAGCGCATTCTTGAGCTTGAAAGTAAGCTTTGGGGGATGGGTAAGTCTCTTACCTAACCTAGTAATAAGGAATTATCCCCATACCCATAGGCGTAATAATTGAATATGTGTTCCTAATTATGGGGGCTACGTACGCACGAGGTGACGAGAGTCCGTGCGTAGCTACTATTATGCTAAGTCCGGCTAGTGTAAGACCCAAAAGCATGCTTTACTTGTCGTACCTGAAACTTTATTGTCAAATAAATTTCTTAAATCATATAGACCTTGGAAAATGAATTTCTAAAAAGGTTAAACATCATTTTCTTGACCGCTAAAGAGAAGTTGACATTTCTTTGGGTAATTTCTTTGTTGATGAATTCTTGATTGATTGTTTGATGTATTTATTTGTATTTGACTGCGTCGCGTGTATGATTCGTGAGCGGGGTAATATAAGTATCTATGGTTCGCGTCATTCGAACCTCCGGTAGTGCACATTTTATTATTTTGTTGGATCCGGCGGTACGACCTCGACATTATTTGTGCACGCTATTTGCTTGGTACTTTCTGTGATTTGAACTACGTTAAATGTCTTGAAACTGACATTATATTTATGAAAGGAGTTGTCACTTCCTGTTATTATCTGTTATTTACTCATGACATCCATGCTTAGACTCACACTTAATTTTATTACTTTGGCCCTAGTAAATGTCAAGTCGACCCCTCATCACTACTTCTTCGAGGTTAGGCTGGATACTTACTGGGTACATATTGTTTATGTACTCATACTACGCTTATGTACTTAATTGTACAGGATCTGAGGAAGGTGCATCTAGCTACCCGTCTGGCGCGTGTCCCTGATACTTGACCGAGATTCCACGGTGAGCTGCCCCTTGTGATGTCATTAAGTAGCGTATCGCAGTCTCTCTTCTGTTTATTCAATTTCAAGCAGTAGGATAGTTATATTTTTTACATTCTACTAGTTGCGCACACGCTTGTGACACTAGATCCTGGAACACACATTAGTAGAATATTATTTTGGGTTGTAATCATATAATTATGACCTCTTTTTACTCCTTCCGTTTAAATTGCCTATACTAATTCGTTATTTATCGAATGATATAAATCTAAGTTAAGTAGATGTTGGGGATGTTTAGTAAAATAAATGAGAATTCACTAGTTGATTAGCATTGGCTTTCCTAACAACGGTGTTGGGCACCATCACGACCCATAATGGAATTTGGGTCGTGACAACATGGTATCAGAGCACTAGGTTCACGTAGGTCTCACAAGCGATGGGCATGCCTAATAGAGTCTTGCGGATCGGTACGAAGACGTTTGTACTTATCTTTGAGAGGCTATGGGGTGTTAGTAAACTACTCTTTATTCATCTTCTATCGTGTAGTTGATTGTATACTAGAGCTAGAGGCTGAGGCTGAGGCCGGGGGAGGGCACCGACCCGAGGTAGGGGATGAGGGCATCCCAGAGCTGCCCCAGTTGCATCACCAGCGGATCCAGTAGAGGATCCTATTGTTGATAAGTAGGGTGAGGTGCCCATAGAATATCCTGCCCCGATGGATTTCATGACAGCGCCGGGCTTTCAAGAGGTCATGGGCCGTATGATATGGTTCATGGATACTATGACTCAGGCTGGTTTATTTCCAGCGGACCTAGCCACATCTCAGGTGGGAGGGGGAGAACAGACCCCTACTGCCCAAGCTCCTGGACATGTAGTTGCGGCATATCAGACTCTAGGTACACTACCCGCGGATGGGGCCCAGCCAGTTGCAGCAGTAGCACCTGAGCCCAGACTAGCTGCGGACGGTGATCTGTAGAAGTTATTGGATAGATGGAATAGGCTACACCCTCCTATCTACGGAGGTGATCGTCAGGAGGATGTCTAGGATTTCATTAATAGGTGCAGCGACAGACTGCACAACATGAGGATATTGGAGTCTCATGGGGTTGACTTCATTACTTTCTAGTTGGAGGGCAGGGCCCGTAGATGGTGGCAGTCTTATGTTCTTAGCAGACCAACGGGTTCTCCTCCCATTACTTGGGGCCAGTTCACACAACTTTTCTTAGATAGGTACATTCCGCCCTCCGAGAGGGAAGAGTTGCGGTATCAGTTTGAGAATATTGAGCAGGGTCAGATGTCGGTGACCGATTATGAAGCGAGGTTCTCTAAGTTGTCTCGCCATGCACTTATGATACTTCCTACTGATGCAGAGAGAGTGTGGAGGTTTGTTGCAGGGTTTCACTCTGGTATTAGGGCCAACATGGCCCGAGAGGTCGAGATGTGGACTCCTTATCAGCTTGTAGTGGAGGTTGCTCGGAGGATTGAGGGCTACCGTTTGGGAGGTAGAGAGGAGATGCACCAGGACAAGAGGGCCAGATTCTCTGGAGAGCTTAAAAGGTGCCCCGGCTAGGAGCAGAGGTCAGTTTTGGGAGGGGCCATCCTAGCAGGCCTCCATATTCAGCACCCCTGCCACCTCCTCGAGGTGCTCTAGTGAGGCCTTATTTCAGTGAGATGCAGGAGAGTTCTTACCGCCCGCCAGCCTTTCAGGGTTCCTCTTGCAGGTATTCTGGTCATCAAGGTTCTTCCAGTGCTTATTTCCATGCCATGCCAGAGAGTTCATACCATCCACCAGCCATTCAAGGATCCTCTAGTGGGTATTCAGGCCATCAGGGTCATTCTTTAGGGTAGTAGTCTATGGTGCCGAGGGGTTGTTACGAGTGTGCAGATCTGGGTCACATGAAGAGGACCTGCCCCAGACTTCGGGGCAAAGCAGTGCAGCAGGGTCAGCAGCCCATGATTACACCACCAGGTGTCCGGCCGCCCAGAGGCGAAGGACAGCTTGGTAGGGGCCGTCCTAGAGGTGGAGACTAGGTAGGGGAGTTTAGACAACTATTTCTCAGTCAGGTGGAGGCCAGCCTGTCGACGCTCCAGCTACATTCTATGATTTTTCGGCCGGAGCAGATGCATTTGCCTCAGATACCGTGATCAAAGGTATTATTTCCGTTTGCGGTAGGGATGCTTCAGTATTATTTGATCCAGGGTCTACTTATTCATATGTATCGTCTTTGTTTGCTCATTCTGGATATTCCTCGTGAGTCCTAGGGTACTCCTGTTTATGTGTCCACTCATCTGGGTGTCTCTGCGGTTGTGGATCGGATCTATCGGTCATGTGTGGTCATGTTCTGTGGTTTCAAGACTAGAGAGAATATCCTGTTACATTATATGATCCACTTTGAGGTCATCCTGGGCATGCACTAGTTATCCCCATATCACGCCATCCTAGATATCCATGCCAAGACTCTTACTTTATCCATGCCCGAGTTGGAGTGGAGGGGTTCATCAGTTAGTATAGCTAGTCGGGTTATTTCTTTTCCGAAGGCTCGACGTATGGTCGAGAGGGTTTGTTTGGTGTATCTAGCTTATGTATGGGACACCACCACAGAGTCTCCGACGATTGATTCAGTGCCAGTAGTCCGGGAGTTCGCTGAAGTGTTTCCTTCTGACCTTCCAGGCATGCCGCCAGATCGTTATATTGATTTTTGCATTGACTTGGCTCCAGGAACCCAACCTATATCTATTCCACCGTACCGTATGGCTCCGAAAAATTTGAAAGAGTTGAAAGAACAACTTGAAGAGTTTCTAGCTAAGGGGTTTATCATACCGAGTGTATCGCCTTAGCGTGCGCTAGTATTATTTGTGAAGAAGAAAGACGGGACCATGTGGATGTGAATTGACTACCGCCAGTTGAACAAAGTTACCATCATGAACAAGTACCTATTGCCGTGAATCGATTATTTTTTTGACTGTTTTCTAAGATTGACCTGAGATCGGGGTACCATCAGCTGAAGATTCGGGACTCAGATGTTCTGAAGACTGCCTTGCGTACAAGATATGGCCATTATGAGTTTCTGGTGATATCCTTCGGCTTGACTAATGCCCCAACGGCATTTATGGATTTGATGAAGATGGTGTTCAGACCATATATTGATTCATTTATTATTTTCTTCATTGATGACATCTTGATCTACTCTCGTAGCCTGGGGGAGCACGAGCAGCATTTGAGAGTAGTTCTCCAGACTTTGCGGGAACACAAGTTGTATGCTAAGTTCTCCAAGTGTGAGTTTTGGTTGGATTTTGTGGGGTTCTTGGGGCATGTTGTATCATGATAGGGTATTAAGGTGGATCTCAAGAATATTGAGGCGGTTCAAGGTTGGCCTCGTCCTACTTCAACAATCGAAATCAGGAGTTTCTTGGGGTTGCATGTTATTATCACCGGTTTGTGTTGACCGCAACCCCAGTTTTAGTGTTGCCTTCCGGTTTGGGGATGTATACAGCTTATTGCGACGCTTCACGCGTTGTCTTAGGATGTGTATTGATGCAGGAGGGGCGATTTATTGCATATGCTTCGCGTCAGCCGAAGCCCCATGAGAAGAATTACCTTGTGCACGATTTGGAGTTGGCCCTAATTGTTCATTCTCATAAGACTTAGAGACATTACTTGTATGGCATGTCTTGTGAGGTTTATATAGACCATCGCAGTTTGCACCATTTGTTCAAGCAGAGGTACCTCAATTTGAGGCAGCGCAGATGGCTTGAGTTACTGAAGGACTATGACATCACCATACTTTATCATCCGGGCAAGGAAAATATGGTCGAGGATGCCTTACGCAAGAAGGCAGGGAGTATAGGTAGCTTGACATTCCTTTCAACGGAGGAGAGGCCACTAGCTTTGGACATTCAGTCCTTCGCTAACAGACTTGTGCAGCTGGACATTTCAGAGTCCAGCCGAATTCTTGCATGTGTTGTTGCTCAGTCTTCATTATTGAGACAGATCAAGGCTCGGTAGTTTGATGATCCGCATTTGGAAGTTCTCAGAGAGACGATACTACAGGGTGGTGCCAAAGAGGTTTCTATTGGCGAGAATGGTGTTCTGCGACTTCAGGATCGCCTATGTGTTCCTAATGTTGATGGCCTGAGGGAGAGGATTCTAGGGGAGGCATGCGTTTCACGATATTCTATTCATCCAGGTGCTACGAATATGTACCGTGACCTGAGGCATCATTATTGGTGGCAGTGGATGAAGAAAGACATAGTGGAGTATGTAGCTAGGTGCCTAATTGCTAGCAGGTTAAGTATGAGCACCAGAGGCCAGGAGGCCTACTCCAGCAGATGATTATAAGTGGAAATGGAGCGCATCACTATGGACTTCATAGTTGGGTTGCCACAGACTTTGTGAAAGTTCTATGAAGTTTGGGTTATTGCTGACAGGTTGGCCAAGTCAGAACACTTCATTCCAGTAGCCACTACTTATACTTCGGAGAGGTTGGCCAGATTTACATTCTGGAGATAGTTTAGTTGCACGGTGTTCCTATGTCCATCATATCAGATAGAGGTCCTCAGTTCACTTCGCATTTCTAGAGAGCCGTCCAGAGTTTGTTGGGAACTCGTGTAGATCTCAGCACAACATTCCATCCACATACCGACGGGCAGTCGGAGTGGACAGTTCAGATATTAGAGGACATGCTCAGAGCATGTGTGATTGACTTTGGAAGACAATTGGATTAGTTCTTGCCCTTGGCCGAGTTTGCTTACAACAAAATTTATCAATCCAGCATTGAGATGGCTCCATTTGAGTCTTTATATGGTCGACGATGTTGTTCTCTCATCGGGTGGTTTGAGCCTAGAGAGGCTAAGTTATACGGTACTAATTTGGTAAAGGATTCCTTGGAAAAGGTAAGGTTGATTCAGGAGAGACTTCGCACGGCATAGTCGAGACAGAAGAGTTATGCGAACAAGGTTTATAGGTCCATCTGAGGTGTTGAGGCGAGTTGGGGAGGTTGCTTATGAGATTTCATTGCCTCCCAACTTATCAGGGATTCATCCACTTTTTCACGTATCTATGCTATGGAGGTACCACGCTGACTTATCTCATGTGTTAGACTTCAGTATCATTCAGCTAGACAAAAGATTGGGCTACGAGGAATAGCCAATTGCTATTATTGATAGGAAGGATCACCAGTTGAGGTCTAAGAGGGTTTCCGCGGTGATGGTCCAGTAGAGGGGCCAACTAGTCGAGGAGGCGACTTGGGAGCCCGAGGAGGACATCCAGAGTAGATATCCACACTTATCCATCACTATAGCTATGGTTCTAGACCCGTTCGAATACGAACATTTGTTTAGGAGGTGGAGAATGTAACGACTCCGCCAGTTGTTTTTCTTTCTAGAACCCCGTGCCCTTAAATAAGAATTCATGTACTTTTTTTTATTGATTTATGACTTGCAGGGATGGTTTATTCGGGATTTGAAAGAGTTTGGGTTGGAATCAAAACACTTGGTTCCTTAAGGTTGGCTTAAAAGGCCAAGATTGACTTCAGTCAACATTTTGAGTAAACGACCACGGAATCGGGGTTTGACGGTTCCAATAGGTTCATATGATGATTTCGGACTTGGGCGTATGCTCGGAACGGGTTTCTGATGACCCGGGAGCATTTCAGCGCCAAATAGTGAAATTTGGATTCTTGAAGGTTTCAGAAGTTCAATAAAAGTGGTTTGGAATGCATTTTGGTGATATCGAGGTCCAAACAGAATTTCGATACCGGGAATAGTTCCATAATATCATTTAAGACTTTCACGCAAAATTTGGTATCATTCCGAGTAGTTTAAAAATGTTTCGGCACGGTTGAAGTATATTGAAGAACTTGAAGTTCATAAGCTTGATTCAATTGGTTTTATGGTGGGATTCTTAGTTTTAATGTTGTTTCGGGTGTTCTGAAGGTTCGATTGAGTCCATTTTATGATTTCAAACTTGTTGGTATGTTCGGACGGGGCCTCGGGGGTCCCAGATGCCATTCATACTTCGCGCAAGTCGAGTTCAATCTCAAAAAAAACTGCTGGTGCACCAATCTGGTGCGATCGCACCTACGGTTGGGCAGCCACAAGTGTGACCTCGCAGGTGCGGTCGAAGCCTCGCAGATGTAGCCCAAGAGCGGAACCCAGGTTCCATAGATGCAGTTCCTCTTCTACAGAAGCGTAACCACAGATGAGATCGCCTGTCCGCAGGTGCGGTCCTAGCCGGTCCAGCCCATTTCCGCAGATACGGGCTATTGTCCGCAAAAATGAGACTGGAGGTGCGGTCAACGCATCGCAGGTACGAAAGTCGCTGAAGTTAGTGGCCTTCATTTAATATGGGAGTTTGTCATTTTTTACTCACTTCACTCCATTCTTGGGCGATTTGGATGCTTCTAAAGGGGAAACTTCAACCTAGCTTTGTAAGGTAAGTAATTTCTACCTAATGTGAGTTTAATACATAGTTTATGGGTAGATTACAACATGTAAATTAGTAAAAATTATTGGTTTAGAGTAAAACCTAGGGTTTTGATAAAAATAAAATTTAACCACGAGATTTGTTATGGAATCTAGTAAAAATCACATATTCTTGATCCTAAGGTTATGTGTAACAATTTTCTTCGAAAATTTCCGGAATCTAGGCACGTGGTCCGGGGGGTGGATTTTAGAAATCTTGTAATTTGGGTTGGGTAATCACTCTAATAGTGAAAGTATGAACGTTGGAGCCTATATTGATTAGTTTATACCCTATTTGAATAGTTTTAGATTGTCCGGCTCCGATTTGAGGGTTTAAGCGCATTCCTGAGCTCGGAAGTAAGCTTTGGGGGCAAGGTAAGTCTCGTTTCTAACCTTGTAAGAGGGAATTATCCCCATAGGCAAAATAATTGAATATGTGTTCCTAATTGTGGGGGGGCTACATACGCACGAGCTGACGAGAGTCCGTGCGTAGCTACTATTATTCTAAGTCCGGGTAGTATAGGACCCAAAAGCATGCTTTACTTGTCGTACTTTAAAATTTATTGTCAAATTAAATTTCTTAAATCATATTGAACTTGGAAAATTAATTTCTAAAAAGGTTAAGCATCATTTTCTTGACCGTTAAAGAGAAGTTGACATTTCTTTGGGTAATTGCTTTCTTGATGAATTATCGATTGACTGTTTGATGTGGTTATTTGTATTTGACTGCGTCGCATCTATGAGTCGCAAGCGGGGTAATAGATGCATATATGGTACGCGTCGTTCGACCCTCCGGCAGTTCATATTTTATTATTTTATTTAATCGGTCGTACGACCTCGGCATTATTTGCGCATGCTATTTGCTTGGTACTTTCTGTGATTTGAACTGCTTTAAATGTCTTGAAATAAAAAATTTTAACTAAAATGATGGAAACTAACAATATATTTATGAAAGGAGTTGTCACTTCCTGTTATTATCTGTTATTTACTCATGACATCCATGCTTAGACTCAGACTTAATTATATTACTTTTGCCCTAGTAAGTGTCAAGTCGAACCCTCGTCACTACTTCTTCGAGGTTAGACTGGATACTTACTGGGTACATATTGTTTATGTACTCATACTACGCTTATGTACTTAATTGTACATGATCTGAGGCAAGTGCATCTAGCTACCCATCCGGCGCGCGTCCCTGATACATGACCGAGAATTCCACGGTGAGCTGCCCCATCTGATGTTGTTCAGCACCGTGTCGGAGTCTCTGTTTTGTTTATTTCTTTCTATTTTACAGTAGGATAGTTATATTTTTTACATTCCACTAGTTTCCCACACGCTTGTGAGACTAGATCCTGGCACACACATTAGTAGACTATTATTTTGGGTTGTAATCATATAATTATGACCTCTTTTAGTCACTTTTGTTTAAATTGCCTTACTAATCCGTTCTATAAATACAAGTAGATGTTGGGGGTGTTTAGTAAAATAAATGAGAACTCACTAGTTGATTAGCGTTGGCTTGCCTAACAACGGTGTTTGACGTCATCGTGACCTATAATGAAATTTGGGCTGTGACATAGGTCGACATCCAGCTATCCTTTTCAACTTAAGTTTTAAACTTTAGAAGTAAGTGTTCCAATTCATTCTAAAAACCTCATCCGACCTGAACCAATTACCCCAACAAGTAGCATAACATGTATAAAGTACAGAATGAGCAGTAAATGGGAAACGGGGCTACAACTTTTAAAACGGTTGGCCGAGTTATTACATTTAATTTAAATAATTTCATTTTTAAATTTAAAATTAAATTACCGACCGATTTCGGTCGGAATAGTCATGGTCAAATGATCAAAGGCCACATAAACTTACCGACCGAATTTTTCGACAAATTTCGGTTGGAAATTTTCAATTTAGATCTACCATAGATGGGTTCTTACCCATTTCCCTATTTTCTCTATATCTCTTCCATCTCTCTTCTTCTCCTCCCTACAGTTGCAATTCCCCCGAATCCCCATCAAAAATCAACTCTTATCTCCTCATCAACCAAAAACAAAGCACTTAGAAGTCTCCCTCCCCTCCCCCGCTAATGTTCCGCCGGCACCCACTGCCCCTCCGCCACCATTGCTCCGCCAGCAACAATAGCACACTGGACATCCTCCGCCACCCAAAATCAAATCCCCTCTCCAAGCATTTCAAGGTTAGTTATCTACGTAAATTTTTGAATTTAATTAGTTGTAATTATTATAATTGTATCAGTTAGGGTTTAGTTAATGTTTAATTAAATTTAGGGTTTACTCCTGTTGCTTACGTTTATGCTAGAATTTCTATGTTAGAAGATTAAGATTATGCTAGGGTTATAACTTATAATAGATTTCATTAAATATTTAAATTTTAAAATTTTATTTTAAGAACAAAGTTATATGCATGACTTAACACAATGATAATTAGATTGTAAATTCTTTAAAAGTAGAATTTATTTAAATATAAATGTGATGAGTTGATTAGTAAATAATCTTGAAAGTATGAGACAAGGACTTTTAATTCCCAATTTTCTTAGCATACATGGATTTGTTATTTATTTGCACTTACCGTGGATGGAAAGGATTAAGGGGATAGGGAATCTAATTTCTTGTTGTAAGTAGGTCCCACGTAATAAATGGACATTCTTATCAATGGTTTGGATAAAGGAAGTCCAAATACATACACAGCCCATTCAACTTTGCTTTATATTTCATTTTGGCACTCTATCTAAACCTTGTTATATTTTTGTAATGACCCAACCGGTCATTTTGAATTTTAGAATCCCGTTCCCCTAAATAAAATTTTCTGAATATGCTTTTAATAATTTATGACTTGCGGGGATGGTTGGTTCAGAATTTGGAAGTGATCGAGTTGAAATCGGAACAATTGGTTCCTTTGTTTAACTTTAAAAGGCCAAGTTTGACTTCGGTCAAAATATTTTGAGAAAACAATCCCGAAATCGAGATTTGACAGTTCTAATAGTTTCAAATAATGATTTCGGACTTGGGCATATATTCAAATCGGGTTTTGGATAACCCGGTTTAATAGTGAAAACTAGATAATTAGGGTTTGTGAAATTTGGTCTGGGGTAGGTTTTGGAGAAATTGAAGTCCGTTTGGAATTACGAGTCTAGGAATAGCTCTGTATAGTGATTTAAGACATGCACGTAAAATTTGGTGTCATTCCGAGTAGTATAAGTATATTTCGGCGCGTTCGGAGTAAGTTTGAAGAATTTGAAATTTCTAAGTTGAATCAATTTGGTTTGGGGTATGATTCTTAGATTTGATGTTGTTTTACACGTTCTGAGAGTTTGAGCGAGTCCTTTTTATGATTTCAAACCTATTGGTACGTTCGGGCCTGCTTGGACAGAACCTTAAAACGGACGAAGCTCAATCCATTTTTGTCAGTTTTTCTTCCATGTTTGGCGATTTCAGAACCGTTTGAGAGGGGATTTCAACTAACAACTTGGAGATAAAATAATTTTACACACCTTGAGTTAAATATATAGATTATGGGTAGATTCTAACCAGTAAATCTTAGAAATCAAGGGTTTAGATGAAAAATGTAGATTTGTATAAAAATGACATTTTAACCCCGAAAATGGTTATGGAATTAGATAGAAATTATATTTTTGAGTTCTTGAGATTACGGATAAAGTTTTCCTCCGAAATTTTTTGGAATCTGGGCATGTGGGCCCGGGTTGAACTTTAGGAATTTTACCATTTTTCATAGGGTAATTTATTTAATAGATGAGTTTCGAATTATTGAATATGTATTAATTGTTTTATATAACTTTTGGACAGTTTCGGATTTTTCGGCACCAAATTGAGGTTTTTATGCGACATTTTGACCGGAAAGAGGACTTTGAGACAAGGTAAGTCTCTTGTCTGATCTTTTGAGGGGGAATTTATAGGTGATTAAATTAATAATTTTTGCTAATTATGGGGTGATACGTATGCATGATGTGACGAAAGTTCGTATGTAGCTACTATTTATGCTAAAGTCGGGGTAGTTTAGGACCCATATCGTGAATTACATGTGTAAATTATATTCTTTATTTAATTAAATTATTTGATATATATTGGTTAGGGAAAGTTAGTAAAAGATGCAAATCTCATATACTTAGTTTTCTATTTAAATTAATTAATTGTTAAAAGAAATTGTTCATCCTCTCGAATTAATCGCATAATAAATATACTCTCCTTATGAAGGTACATAAGAAAATGTCCTCCTTTCTTGTGGAGCTGGCCAAACGCCTCGGCAGCATAGATGCATTTATGAATAGTGTCGCACGTACCTCGGCAGTGTACACGACACTCTGGATCGGGCCGTACAACCTCGGCAGAAATTGTGCCTAATAGTAATAATAATTACACAAGACCTTGATATTTTATTGCAGTTTGTGAATTTAATTAATGGAGTGGAAATTAATGCATTTGAAGGAATTTAATCATTTATGCTTGTTCAGTAAAGTTATTATTAACTCTGTGAATCATGTTGATTTAGATATTCTATTTTTATTTCAGTTATTATTATTGACCCTTAGTGAGTGTCAAAGTCGGCCATCTCGTCTCTACTTCTTCGAGATTAGGCTTGATACTTACTGGGTACACATTGTTTACGTACGCATGCTACAGTTGTTGCACTTTTTGTGCAGGACCTGAGACAGTACCTATCGTCGCGCACCCAAGTTATCCAGAGGCTTAGTGGTGAGCTACTTTCTGTGTCGTTCTGCAGCAACTAGTGCCTCTTCTGGGAATTTTTATTCTGTCTATTTCATTTCAGACAAGATTTATAATTATCGTATAATCTACTAGATGCTCATACACTTGTGACACCAGGTCTTAGCACACACTAGTAGAATTTTTAGAATAATTATTTTTCTTGGTTATTTTAATTTACCAGATCTTTTCTTATTGTCTTAATTATTGCAAGTAAGAATTGTTTAAGTATTCGGTAATTATTTTTTTAAAGATTTGAATAAGGTTTAAATCATTAGTTGGCTTGCCTAGCTGTATCGTTGGACGCCATCACGACCTATAGGTGAAATTGGGTCGTGAAAACATGGTATAAGAGCACTAGGTTCATGTAGGTCTCACAAGTTATGAGGAGGCCTAATAGAATCTTGCAGATCCATACGAAGACATTTGTACTTATCTTCGAGAGGCTATAGGGCGTTAGGAAACTATATTTATTCATCTTCCATGTCACGACCCAGTTTCGTATTACGCAATGATAGTGCCCGAAACCATTGTTAGGCAAGCCAACACTAAATAAACTAAAAATATCCCAAATAGAGTAAAACACTAAGTTGATAATATTCTATATTTACTGAAAATATTTTTAATATTTGCCGATGTAACAAGACTTAGACGGAACAATAATTGCAACTGTAATCATTTAAATGCAACCCAAAATTCTAAAAGTCTACTAGTATGTGTGTGCCAAGACCTGGTGTCACGAGTATATAGGCAATCTAGTAGAATATGCAAAACCAATGCTAGCCTACTGTCTGAAAGGAAATAGACAGAAAATAAAACATAGGAAAGACTCCAGCTACTGCAGAACGGCTAAAAAGGCCAGGTCACCAGTAGTGATCATAAAAAGGCCAAGTCACCAACTGGTGATCAAATGCACCCGCCTCAAAGCATGTACAATCAAGTGCAGAAGCGTAGCATGAGTACATAAAAATATGTGCCCAGTAAGTATCTAGTCTAACCTCGAAGAAGTAGTGATGAGGGGTCGACTTCGACACCTACTAGGTCCAACAAAATAATAATGTGTGATTCTAAATAAACACTATATACATCACTACAATAATCTCAGTACAAGTAATAACGAAACAATTCTTCGATCACTTTTAACAAACTAAAACGCTTCCTTCATTTTTAGCACATGATCTCTAAACCAGTAAATTTATACAATTATAAAAAGGCTTCTAGTTCTAATATCACATACAAGTTCCACCGAGGTCGTTCGTCGCGATCCAACATAAATGTAAATTGTACAGTGCCTATGGTCGAACGGCGCGAACCATAGGAGCATCTATTACCCCGCTCGCGAATCATTCATGTGACGCTGTAAAACATCAATTTAAAGAATTACCTCACTCGGGGATCATACATGCGACCCAGTCAAATATAAATATAAAGGATTACCCCGCTCGCGAATCATACATGCGCACAGTTTATACATTTCTTAAGTTATTATAGTATTCTTCCATTCTTTTCAAAATATGAAGTTCAAATGAAAACCTTTAAGATCCCAATTTATGTAACAATTTCAACTCCTTCCAAAACGTTTAGCAAACAACTTAATCTCACTACTACTCAAGGCAAACAATAAACATAAATTGGTAACCATATCAACAAGGCATGATGTAGGCCTAAAACTACCCAGGCATAGGCATAGTTAGTAACTACGTACAGACTCTCGTCACCTAGTGCATATGTATCCCCAACAAATAATCACTTATTAATTAAATTCACCTATAGGAAAATTTCCCTCTTACAAGGTTAGAAAAAAGACTTACCTCGCTTCAAGGTCTACTTTTCGGTCCAAGCTCCAAACCCTCAATTCGGTGGTGAACAATCCAAAACTATCCAAATAGTGTAAAGACTAATCAACATAGGCTTAAAAGTTCATATCCCAATTATTATGAAATTCCCAACTCAATTTGCAAGATTCCTAAAAATACATCCCCAGGCCCACGTGCCCGGATTCCAAAATTTTTTTAAGAAAGTTGTTACCCACAACCTATGGAACATAAATATATAATTTTCACTAAGTTCCATAACAATTTTCGTGGTAAAACTCTATTTTTATCAAAACCCTAGGTTTTCCTCTAAACCCATAATTTTCACTAATTTTTACATGTTAATCTACCCATAATCTAAGTATTTAACTCACATGTGGTAGAAATTACTTACCTCCAAAATCTAGGTGAAAATCCCTCTCAAGGAGCTCCAAGAATCACCCAAGGAGTGAGTGAAATGTGTAAAAATTTGTCTCAGTCCCGTACTAAATGAACCTCACTGCCTCCAACTTTTCGCACTTGCGGGGAGTTGGCTGCACCCGCGGTCCCGCACATGAGTAGAATCCATCGCAGGTGTGCATCTTCCACTACTAGCCAAGCTCCGCATATGCGGCTCAATAGACCGCATCTGCGTACATGCTCGCACCTGCGGTCGTGCAAGTGTGTCAAAATGTCCGCACCTGCAGTGCTTGGGCTGTCCTCCCTCTTTCGCTTCTGCGACTCGTGGCTCGCACCTACGGCTGCCCAACCGCAGGTGCGGGGACACCACAGCTGGTGCACCAGCGGCTCTTTTGAGCTTCAAAGTCGACTTGCGCAACGCCTGAATGGTACCCGAAGCCCTGTCCAAATATGCCAACAAGTTTGGAATCATAAAACGGACTCGCTCGAGCTCTCAGAACGCCCGAAAAAACATTAAAACTAAGAATCGCAACCCAAAACCAATGAATCAAACTTAAGAACTTCAAGTTCTTCATTTCACTTCCAATGCGCCGAAATGTACTTAAACTACTCGGAATGACACCAAATTTTGCGTGAAAGTCTTTAATGACATTACGGAATTATTCCCCTTTTGGACCCCGGTATCATCAAAACGCGTTCCAAACCAAATTTAAAGAACTTTTTATACCTTCAAGAACCAACTTTCACTATTAGGCGCTGAAACGCTCCTGGGTCATCCAGAACCCGATTCGAGCATTCGCCAAGTCCAAAATCATCATACAAACCTATTGGAACCGTCAAATCCCGATTACAAGGTTGTTTAATCAAAATGTTGACCGAAGTCAAACTTGGCCTTTTTGGCCAACCTTAAGGAACCAAGTGTTGCGATCACTCCAAAGTCTCCCAAATCCCGAACCAACCATCCCCGCAAGTCATAAATCAGTAAAAGCAAGTAAGGGATGTCATATTTAGGGGTATAGGGTTCTAAAAAACAAAACGACCAGTCGGGTCGTTTCATTCTCCACTTCTTAAACAAACATTCGTCCTCGAACGGGTCTAGAATAGTACCTGGAGTGCTGAATAAGTGTGGATATATACTTTGCATGTCCTTCTCGGACTCCCATGTCGCCTTCTGTACTGTTTGGCCCCTCCACTGGACCCTCTCAGCGCAAAACCCTCTTGGACCTTAACTAGCGATCCTGTCTATCAACAATAACAACTGGCTCTTCCTCGTAGCCCAAGATCTCATCTAGCTGAATAGTACTGAAATCTAACACATGAGATAAGTCGGCGTGACACCTCCGGAGCATAGACACGTGAAAAACTGGATTAACCCCCGATAGGCTGGGAGGTAAAGCAAGCTCATAAGCGACCTCTCCAACTCTCCTCAACACCTTAAATGGGCATATAACCTTGGGCTCAACTTGACCTTCTTTCTGAATCTCAGAATACTCTTCATCGGCGAGACTTCAAGAGAACCTTCTCGCCGACCATAAATGATACATTGCACGCCTTCTGATCCACGTGACTCTTCTGTGTGGACTATGCCGCACAGAGCCGCTCCTGAATCAACTTTACCTTTTCCAAGGCATCCTTCACAAAATCTGTACCATATAACTTAACCTCGCCAGGCTCAAACCACTAGATGGGAGAACAATATCGCTGGCCATATAAAGCCTCAAATGGAGCCATCTCTATGATGGACTGATAAATATTATTGTAAGAGAACTTGGCTAATGGCAAGACTTGATCCCATTGTCCCACAGAGTCAATCATACATGCCCTTAGCATGTCTTCCAATATCTGAACTCTCCGTTCTGAATGCCCGTCAGTCAGTGGATGGAATGTTGTGCTGAGCTCTACACAGGTGCCCAACTCACTCTGTACGGCTCTCCAGAAATGCGAAGTGAATTGAGGGCCTTTATGTGATATGATGGAAATAGGTACACCGTGCAACCGGACTATCTCCCGAATATAAATCTGGGCCAACCTCTCAGAAGTATAAGTAGTGGCTACTAGAAGAAAGTGTGCCGACTTAGTCAACCTGTAAAATATGACCCAAACTGCATCAAACTTCTGCAAAGTCCATGGCAACCAAACTACAAATTCCATAGTGATACGCTCTCACTTCCACTCGGGTATAGTCATCTGCTGGAGTAGGCCTCATTGCCTCTGATGTTCATACTTAACCTGCTGGCAATTTAGGCACCTAGCTACATACTTGACTATATATTTCTTCATCCGTCGCCACCAATAATGTTGTCTCACGTCCCAATACATCTTCGTAGCACATGGACGAATGGAGTACCGAGAACTATGTGCCTCCTATAGAATCCTCTCTTTCAGGACATCGACATTAGGAACACATAGGCGACTCTGGAGTCGCATAACACCGTCCTCTCCAATAGAAACCTCCTTGGCACCACCCTGTAATATCGTCTCTCAGAGAAATGCCAAGTGTGGATCATTGAACTGTCGGGCCTTGATGTGGCCCGATAATGAAGACTGAGCAACAACGCATGCAAGAACGCGGCTGGGCTCTGAAATATGTAACATCACTAGTTTGTTAGCCAAGGACTGAATGTCCAAAGCTAGTGGCCTCTCATTTGCTGATATGAATGCCAAACTACCCATACTCTCTGCGTTCTTGCTCAAAGCATCTGTGACTACATTCGCCTTGACCGGATGATACAGAATAGTGATGTCATAGTCCTTCAGTAACTCAAGACATCTGCGCTTCTCAAATTGAGATTCCTTTGCTTTAACAAGTGCTGCAAACTGCAGTGATCAGTATAAACCTCACAAGACACCCTGTATAAATAATGCCTCCAAATCTTAAAAGCATGAACAATTGCGGCCAACTCCAAATTGTGCACAGGATAATTCTTCTCATGGGACTTCAGCTGATGTGAAGCATATGTAATGACTTGGCCCTCCTGCATCAATACACAACCCAAGACAACGCGTGAAACATCGCAATTCGAAGTATACGTCTCCGAACCGGAAGGCAATACTAACACTGGTGTTGTAGTCAAGGTTGTATTGAGCTTTTGAAAGCTCGCCTCACAACCATCGGACCATCAGAGTGGAGCACCCTTCTGGGTCAATCTAGTCAAAGGTGCTGCAATGGATGAAAATCCCTCCACAAACCGGCGATAATAACCTGCTAACCCTAAGAAACTCCTGATCTCGATCACCGAAGTAAGACGAGGCCAACTATGAACTGCCTTAATATTCTTGGGATCCACCTTAATACCCTCTCCTGATACAACATGTCCCAAGAATGCCACATAATCTAACCAAAACCCACAGTTGGAGAACTTAGCATACATCTTCTGTTCCCGGAAAGTCTAGAGCACTACTCTCAAATGCTACTCGTGCTACCCCAAGCTATGTGAGTAAATCAAGATGTCATATGAATATGATAACAAAGGAATAAATATAAGGCCTGAACACTCTGTTCAACAAGTCCATGAATGGTGCTAGGGCATTAGTCAAGCCAAAGGACACCAGTAGAAACTCGTAATGACCACATCTAGTACAGAAGGCAGTTTTTGGAACATCTGAGTCCCTAATCTTCAGTTGGTGGTACCCCATCTCAAGTCAATCTTAGAAAAAACCCTATCACCCTACAACTGGTCAAACAAATCATCGATGTGCGGCAATGGGTACTTGTTCTTGATTGTAACTTTGTTCAACTTGCGGTAATCAATGCACATCTGCATAGTCCCATCCTTCTTCTTCACAAATAATACTAGTGCACCCCAAGGTGATACACTCGGTCTGACAAACCCCTTTGCTAGAAACTCCTCAAGCTACTCCTTCAACTCCTTTAATTCTTTCGGAGCCATACGGTACGGTGGAATAGATATGGGTTGGGTGCCTGTAGCCAAGTCAGTGCAGAAATCAATATCACGATCTGGTGGCATGCTTGGAAGATCAGAAGGAAACACATCAGTGAACTCCCGGACTACTGGAACTGAATCAATTGTCGGTGACTCTGCGGTAGTGTCCCGGACATAGGCCAAATAGCCAGAAAACCCTTCTCGACCATATGTCGTGCCTTCATAAAATAGATAACCCAACTGGATGTAGTGAAAGACAAAACCTTCCACTCCAACCTCGACAACTCTGGCATTGCTAAGGTAATAGTCTTGGCATGACAATCAAGGATGGCGTGATATGAAGATAACCAATCCATGCCAAGGATGACCTCAAAGTCGGTCATATCAAGTAATAGAAGGTCCTCCCTAGTCTCGTAACCACAAAATATGACCACACATGACTGGTAGATCTGATCCACAACCACTGAATTGCTCACAGGAGTGGACACATAAACAGGAGTACCCAAGGACTCACGAGGAACATCTATGAAATGAGCAAACATAGAGCATACATATGAATAGGTAGACCCTGGATCAAATAATACAAAAGCATCCCTACCGAAGACAAAGTAATACCTATGATCATGGAATATGAGGCCACTACATCTGCTCTGAACAAAAAGCATAAAATCTGGCTGGAGCGCCACCTGGCTGGCCCCCGCCAGCCTGACCTCCACCTCTAAGACGACCCCTACCCACCTGCTCTCTGCCTCTGGGCGGCCGGACGGCTGGTGCGGCTGCCGGAGCTGAAATCACGGGATGCTTCCCCTACTGTACTGCCTTTTCCCGAAGCCTGGGACAGGATCTCTTCATGTGACTCAGATCTCAACACTCGTAACAACTTCTTGGTAACATAAACTGCTGCCCCCGTAGTCTGACCCTGATGACCTGAATACCTACTAGGAGGACCCTAGATGGCAGGTGGGAAGTATTAAGTCTCTGGCATGGAACTGAAATAGGGTCGCGACGGAACACCCCGAGGAGCTGGTGGTGCTGGATGTGCGGTCCTACTAGGCCTACCCCTCCCAAACTCTCTAGAGAAGCGAGTCCTCTAGTTCTGCTACATCTGATCCCTACCCCTCTGGATGTAGCCCTAAATCTTTCGAGAAATCTCTACTACTAGCTGATAACCAGTGCCCATCTCAACCTCTCGGTCCATGCTAGCCCGAATAGTGGGGTGCAACACCACAACAAATCTCGGCACTCTGTCTGCGTCGGTAGGAAGTATCATCAGTGCATGGCGAGATAACTCAGAGAATCTCGCCTCATAATCAGTCACTCACATTTGGCCCTACTCGAGCTGCTCGAACTAACCTCGCAACTCTTCCCTCTGAGAGGGTAGAATATACATGTCCAAGAAAAGCTGTGTAAAATGGTCCCAAGTCATGGGAGGAGCATCTGCCTGCCAAAAAGATAAGACTTCCACCATGTACGTGCCCTGCCTTCTAACTAGAAGGTAGTGAAATCCACCCCGTGAGACTCCAATATGCTCATGTTGTGCAGTCTGTCCCTGCACCTATCAATAAAGTCCCGAGGATCCTTATATCGTTAAACCCAAAATATCGGATGGTGAATCCTAGTCCTCCTGTCCAAAAGCTTCTACGGCTCACCGGCCATAGCTGGTCTACCGTCAGGTGTAGATACTGCTACTAGCTGGGCTCCGACCACGGGTAGTCTGCCCAAAGTTTGATATACTGCAGCTGCGTGCCTAGAAGCTTGTGCAGTAGGGGTCTGTGCTGCCCTTCTGCCTGAGATGTGGCTGGGTCCGCTGGAAATAAACCAGTTTGTGTCATAGTGACCATGAACCGCATCATACGGCCCATGACTTCCTGAAAGCCTGGTGCTGTCATGAAATCTACCGGGGTTGGCTGTGTGGCAGTCACCTGTCCCTACTCCTCAACAATGGGATCCTCCACTGGATCCACTGGCGGTGCTATTGGTGCAATCTGGGACGCCCTTTCCCCTACCTCGGGCCGGTTCCCTCCCCCGGCCTCTGCCTCGGCCTCTAGCAACAGGGGGAGCAGCTCCTCTCAGGTCTGGAACGTCTGTCGTATGAGTCCTCACCATCTGTGAGAGAATAGAAGGAAGAAACTTAGTATACCATCAACTGCACGCTAGTGGGTGAATAAAGAGTAGTTTCCTAACATCCTATAGCCTCTCGAAGATAAGTACAGATATCTTTTCACTGATCCGCAAGACTCTATTAGACCAGCCCATAACTTGTGAGATTCTCAAAAATAGTAATGTGTGATTCTAAATAAACCCGATATACAGAACTACAATAATCTCAAAACAAGAAATAATGGAACAGTTCTTCCATCAAAAGTTTTACTGAGGACGTTTGGCCCGATCCAACATAAATGTAAACTATGCACTGCCGAGGGTCGAACGACGTGAACCGTAGATGCATCTATTACCCCGCTCGCGATTCATTCATGTGACGTGGTGATACGCTCAAATTACACCGTAAAATAGTGTAAGTGTTCGATTGTCAAATATAATAACCCAACAAGGTTGGGGACGAATCCCACAGAGAACAATATGGAGGCGATTAGGAATGTAAGAGAATTATCACTTATCGCGCAATGCCAAACAAATAGAATTTGGTTTTGAAAATATTTATAACTAAATGAGAAAATATAAACTAACCTAGACAGCAAGTAAAATGATCAACGGCAACAACTATGAATGTGTCGGGAATTACACTCAAGTTACGATCCAATGTATTTCACGATTTTACAAATACGAGCGAGTTTATGTTAATTAGCCACGGATAATAATTCTAAATTAACTTTTTCCAAAGACTAATAAAACTTCCTAATTGAATTATTCCTAACCCAATCAAGAGATTAAGCACACCCGGATATGGCTACAAGTAGTTCAATCCTACCCCTAGGTAGAATCTATAAGATGAGGGTTAAAGCCTCAAGTTCTTGTTAATTAATCTTTTCCAACCCCAAATTATATTTTCCGAAATTAATTCGGAGTTAATGGGTGAGTCCTAGGGTTAGATAATCCCTTTGGAAACATTAAAGAGCAAGAATAATTAAAGAAACAATAACTCACTTCATAAAAGACGAAAAATCATTCAATACATAAGCACAACAAGGTATTTAATCCACACTTTAAACATGAATATTTCCATAAACAAGAACTAGTGTTGAAAATAAATACTACACAATTAAATATTCAATAAAAATCAAGAAAATGAAGAAACAAACATAAATGGGTAAGAAATCCTTAACCACAAGGTTGAAATCTTCAAATACCAAGTCCGTGTGAAAACCCTAGCTTCCACAAATGTTTTCTCTCTTCTTCTCTACTCAAAAATATATTTACAAAGCCAAAGATATGCCAAAAGATCTGTCAAGTCGTGTATAAAAATGGTTTGGGGAAGATTCGGTGAATATACAAAACTGCCCAGCACTTGCCCAGATTTTATGCTTCGCGATCGCGAAACTCAATTTGCGATTGCATAGGCTCAGGTTTTGTAGCTCTGCGATCGCGTGACAACACTTGCAATCGCGTACAGCCAAGTCTCCAGCTTCTGCAATCGCGTGGAAATCTTTGCGTCGCGTGGAACACTTCATGGCTGGTGTAATATTCCTTCTCCGTGATCGCGTAAACAACTCTGCGATCGCGGTTCACCTTCTCATTGACTTCTGCGATCGCAGGCTAGACCTTGCGATCGCGAAGAATAACTGGCTTCAGTAATTTTCATCACTTTGGGCCCATTTTGACTTGGTTTCTTCCATTTCTTCTCCAAATCACATGATACCTGAAAATTACCAATAATCCTTAGAAAATGCCCTAGTTTTCTATCAAAATTATACTAAAGTTTAAATATTGAGAGTAGATAAGTTGGTAAAATACCAACTCATTAAACCCCTAAACTTAAACTATTGCTTGTCCTCAAGAAATTCAAAACTAGGAACAAATTTATGCAAGTCATCAGTTAAGCTCCATGGCGTACCAAGTATCATTTCAAGTAAAAAAAAAGGGTCAATTCAAGCTCAATCTAATGACTTTGGTTGGTACCAACAATTAATCCAAGGCATATGAATCACTAACTTTTTGCACATTTTGTTTCATTTTCAAAAGACCACATTAATCAAAGTAACAACCAAGTCATCACACTAAAGATTCAAAATTTGCCTCTCTATCACTATTTTCTTCCCTCGCTCATTCCTTCCAATTGAAAATGGGATTAAATTCACAACTCGAGTCTCATGTGCCCTCACACTTTAAGAGATAATCGCAAACTCACAATTTGAAATTCAAAACATAGAAGGGATGTCAAATAGAAGACTCAACTCTCTCTCTCTCACAAAGATATTCAAATGCACACAAGTAGTACCATAGGCTCGCCCTTTATGTATTTCTCCACTAATGTAGACATACTTGGTTCAAAATCATTTAGGACTTAAAGGGTTATAGTTTAGGCTTTTGGTCAAGGCGTGGCACAAGAATGATTCAAATCTCCATAAGCACTACATTTTTTTAACAATTAAAGCTCACTTCCTTCAAGAATTTTTTTTTTCACCCTTTCTTCTCTTTTCTCCTCATTTTTTTTATTCAAAGTCTCTTCCTTTTTTTTTTACAACACTTTTCACTTTTTAAGAAGCCTCCATATCACAACTTTTTCAACTTCCACCCCCAAACTTAGGATTTTAGCCTATATTCATACTTGAAATCACTTAGGGAGGTATGGTCTTTACAAGAAAATAAATAATAAGCTTGTAACATGGTTGCCAAAGAAAAATTTAAAAAGCTTAAAAGGGGTGACTAGGGAAAATATTTATGGGTAGGAAATTTAGGCACAAAAAATGGTTCAAGGAAGGCCTAATATCATTTTTCAAACCAGGTTACTCTAAGATTTCACCTTGACGCACATTCCGGGAAAGTTCTAGACTATAAATGATGCAAAAGAATTTTAAAACTAAAGCTCACCACACATGGCACATGAAGACTCAAATGGAATACAAATCCAAAATTCAATTGGAACCAATGAAACTCAAGAAAGTCACATGTAGCCTAAAAAGCTATTTAGTTAATAAAAGACCCAAAATTAGAATCTAAAAATCACAATAAGGAGCATTCTTATTGTTACATACATATCTCCTTTTTTTTAAACCTCAAAAAATTTCATAAGCCAAGGTTTAAATCATATTGGTACCAAACAAGTCACATGTTGGCTTATGGGCACAAGATTACACCCTAAACCCAATTTATTCACAACTAGGCAAGACTAATCCCTTAAGAAAGTTTTCACGCCATCCATAATAGGGAAAAGTCACCTGGTTCAACGAAAATAATTTCCTTGAAAAGAACCATGGTAGAAAGAAACCAAGGAATAATGCTACTATATATAAACAAAAATACAAACCAAAACAAGAAAACTATAAAAAGAAAGAGAATATCATTAATAAACCAAAAAATATCCACCAATCTACACAAGTTCATAATCAACCATAAACAAAAATTTCAATGTTCCACACAATCATATAAGAGCCACCCCAACCGAAAATATTGCATTGTCCCCAATGCAACTATGCAAGATAAGAAGAAAATGAAGGGGGTGCTCCCTGGGTGGCATCACTCATCACTGGAAGAACTGGAAGGTGCAAGCTCTAAATCCTCATCCTCAGCCTCGTCCGGGCCACAGAATTTCCTCAACTTGCTCATCATCTTGGTGAGGAACTTTCTCTTCTTCATCTCGTACTCCCTCTGCTTCTGCTGCCTCCGTTTAATCTTTCCCAGCTTGACATTGATGGCCTGCTGCTCCTTGGCAAGGTCGGAGACAGCCGGGAGCCTTGCCTGGCTAGCTGAACCTGCAGAAGTTCCCTCCTCAGGTGGTGCAGAAGGAAGGCCAGCGACAAGCTGGCTGACCTGTGTTTCCACTCCATAGACTTGTCTAGAAATGTACCTGAGATTAAGCGGCCCCTACTCTAGTTGTGTGATAGCTGTGGAAGTCCCAGGGGCAGCTGCATGATCATCAAATATCTCAATGGTGCCCGTGAACTGGCCAAAGGTAGGAGATGCGACATCAATCCTCCGCTTCTTCTGTGCATTTCCACATCCCTTTCTCAACAGCGGGTGGATGAGCTTCTCTAGATTCTTCTCCTTTTCTGTGGGCTTTGGCACCACCCTTGCATCTTAGCATAGCTGGGTGATCAGGGATGCAAAGAATAGGCTCTTGGTCTGCTCTGCTACCACCTCTGCCATCTCATCGGCGATGAGCTGCCCTACATTCACCGGGATACCCTAAATGATAGCACATATTACTCTCGCCTTCTCAATTGTCACCTCAGTCTCATTTTTGGAAGGGATGATGCGAGCTGAGATGATGGAGAGCCATGTCTTGGCCTCCGTAGTGAATTCTGAAGACTCGATCCTGGAGTGGTTCTTTATCCAGTTGGTCACCTGTCCACCATGCAAATGATCAATGTACCACTGGTTGCCCAGTTCTTGGGCTCGATCTCGGTACACCTGGTTTTCAGCATTGGGGAGATTATAATATGCATTGATTGCCTCTGGACTAAATCGGATTTCCTTTCCCCTGACAGTAGCTACCAACTTATTGTTGAAGTCCGTCTCTACGACATTGGCATAAAAGTCTCTGACCACTTCATGGTTGGCTGGCCTGGGCTCAGCTGCAAAACAGATCAATCCACTCGTTATTAATCTCCTATGGAACTCAGACCATCAGTCATCAAGGTCGGTCAGGAGTATGTCTCTTTCCCTAATCAGGCTTTTGGATAATTGCTTGTCATATCGCTCAGAGCATCTAAGGGAAGAAAAGATGGAGGCATCAAAATACTCCTCTGCGGCAGCTTGTGCAATAGGTATTTGGGCATTTTTAATTGGTGTCGAGTCCATTTTTATAGCGCAAAGTGCCTACAAAAAGATTAATCATGTCAAACAATCATATAGGCACTTAAAGCAATGCAATTAGGGGTAACTAGGCAAAACAAATAGTTTAAAAATCATTTGGACTAGCATTTTGCAAGCACACTGTTTTTCTGCCTGGGCTATAAAGAACCGAGATCGCAGAGAATGAGTCGCGATCGCGATGAACAAAAGCGTTCAAGTCATGCGATCGCAGCCCAGTTCACGCGATCACGCTGAATAAGGTGAGGTTTCCCAGCTGGTAACTCTACGCGATCGCAAAGAGTCTTACGTGATCACAAGGTGTGATCAAGAAACCCAGCAGACTTAGACCAACGCGATCGCAGAAATGGGTATCACGATCGCGAATGTCGTCTTCTTCGCCCAGCAGCAGTTCATCTGAGCATTTGAACATACAAATTGTGGGTTTCCTTTTTTTTAGCAATTTTGGACCATCCAAACATAACTAATCACCCTCAAAATTTATACACATGCTCACTCTTACACTCAACCAAACTCCCACAGCAAGCAAGCACACAAGGATATTAGAACTATCCGTTAACAAAATCACAAAATTTTCAAGCCCTAGAGTTTGCAATTAAGGCTTCCTATCCTATCATTTTCCACAAAAATTGAAAATAGATGAAGCATTCAGGTTAGGAATTCACATACCTAGATGATGATGAATGAATGATGCAAGGAAGTTGAAGCAAAATCGATTTGGGCGTGGTTCAGGGGCTTGGGCGAGTAGGGGACATTTTTTTCTTTTGTTCTGAGTTTACAGCAAAAGTGGGCGAGTAAAAAAAAATTTCTCAATGTTTTAATTTTTACAACTTACCTGTTCCCCACTATCGAGAATGTAATACTGCGATCGCAGTGTGTTAACTTCTCCCAGGGACGCGATCACGAGTAGGTTCTATCGATCGCTTAGAGCATGAAAATTCTCAAAGTTTCACGATCGTGAACCGTTTTCTGCGATCACGTTTCAGTAGAATTTGGTGCAATTCACTGTAAATTCTGCGATCACATTTTTACCCTAAGAAGCACATTTACGATCGCAGAATGGAGACATGGGAATCGCATACTGAGGCAGTGTTGCACAGTGATTTTTTGTTGCTTCTTTTGCACTGCGTTTGGCTACCCGGTTAGCCCAACCTGCTCAAATCAACTCCAAAAATTTTTAAACTTGGCAGATTGGTTAGAAAAAAATATAACAAGCTATTCTAAACAAGAAAATTTCAAAAACAACCAAAAATTTTGAAAAACAATGGGTTGCCTCCCACTAAGCGCCGTATTTAACGTCCTGGCACGACGCACGTCAACGTTACCACTTTTCTCGCCAATTTGACGATATGAACTTGGCATGTAGCTTGGAATCAAGCTTGTGACCACGGGCGGTGGGGGTGGTAAATAGATGACTGAGCCAAGCCTTAATTTCTTCATTTTGCACTTCTTGGCTCTCATGTGAGGCATGTCATTTTGCTTTCTTGGTTCCTCAAATCGTAAGATGTATGGTATGAATTTTTCCTCCTCGCAAAACTCCATTTATTCGTGTATTTCAAATTCCGTATCACCACACAATTCCAATATTGAAAAATGCTTGGAATGTTCCTTCAAACCTTCAACTTGAAATTTTTTCCGGATTTTGACATCCTCATTTTCCCCCGGAATAGAGTTAATTTCAACCAAATTTTCAATCACCCCGGTTGACTCTAATTCCATATTTTTCTTGGCATCACTAACACTCGTGGATTCGGTTGGCGGATGTTCAAGGCTTGATTCCTCAAAGTATGGCTCACTCTCACCCTCAGCATTGGACTCTTCTTGGCTTACATCCACACTCTCAAATTGAGAGACATAATGAGCCTCCATCAATGCTTGCATTTGATCTTCCAAAGTGCGGATGTGCTCATCAGTTTGAGTCACATCATGTTTCAATTCGTCGAGTGCAAAGTTATTATTTTCCTTATTTTCAAGAATGGCCTCCAACATGAGCATCATCCTCTCATTTTGAGCATTTGAGAGTTCT